>BDIU01000128.1:520-173194 GCA_002118135.1 Trebouxia sp. TZW2008
AAGAAGTGATGAGTAATCATCAGCATGTGTAATGTAAATTGTAGTGACGGTAATCCGTTACATGACTGGTGTCACAGATAACCTCACGCCCAAGTTACCTCTGAGTCTCAAGCTTAAGCTACCGTAGCTTAAGGGGTTGGTGTGTGTGTGCGCCAGAACAGCACAGACCTACTGTACCACTGTTCCACTGTGCCAACACATCCTTCTTGAAAACCAGTTTACTAAGTATTCTCTCTATTCTGATAGAAGTTAAGGAACAGTAGGAACAGTGGGAACAGCACATTTAGAGTCCAGATGTGCTATGTTAAGTACTACCAGAATACTCTGATTAAAAATAAGAGAAATTACTGTTCCAGCAGGGAACAGTAGGGTGACAGATACTTGCTGCTTTTCAGATTCATAAAACCTGACGTTTGAATTTGAACAGATTAGTTAGGGTTACTCACACACTTACTCACTGCTGCTGATGAGTAAACTATGACAAAAGCCTATGAAACACTGTAAATAACCCTATGGTCAGTGGTCAGTGTTGTAAATATATATGCATCGTTGCCACATTTGTCAGTGTGCAGCACCTACCTAAGTGGCCTAACAGACCGTAGCAATGTCGTAATACGGTATTTCAGCCGTAAGAGAAGTTTGGTGCCACGAAAAGGATGTTGACCGGGCAGAACTTCACAACAGCAACAGCATAATGGTCTACCCTGATTGATGCAGCTGAATTGTAGTGCTCTTGAGACAGATGTGACATCATGTACGTCAGGTCCCAGCACCACAGCTTCAATTGACACGACCTTCCCAAAACATTGCGACCCTGAAGATGGTCAAGTGGACTGGGCGGACTCTCGTCAAAGTCTTGCCTTTAGCAATTGTAGCGCGCCTGTGCGTGACGCCTCCGGAGACTACTGAGGGTGCACGGGTAAGAGCCGTTTCAGGAAGGCTTTGGCAGCCCTTTGACCACCTTTCATCGCTACCTTGACTTGATGTGCAGACCGCCCGCCTTCATACTTCTGACGGAGCAAAGTGCGGCGATGCTCACTTCGAGCGTGGCGCCAGGTCGAGCTTCAGAAAATCGGCTGTCCGCAGCACAAAGGCAGCCTGCAGAGTAAGTGATAAAGCAGTTTCTGTCCTCAACGGTCTTACCTGCTCACAGTCGCGATTTGCTGCAGAAGCTTCTGCCAGCCAGACGCAAAACAAGAGCTGCAGCCACTGCTGCCCACAGCGCAGGAGTTGCTGCTGTCACTCCATTCAGGATTGAGCAGGTGCGTACTTACTTGTTACTCCAGCTTGATTCGCTTTGTGCAAAATTCACTTTATGGAAACTTTTGAAGCCAGTGCTACTGCAGATGTTTATGTCCATCTTTGGTGTACCGGCTGCATACCTTATTGTGCCATTTTTGCAGGAACAAAGTAGCGTGGAAGCGTCTGGCCATACTGAGTTCTGGGATGCATGCGAAGCCCAGGCAGATGACTGTACAGTGGCTTCAGTTGAGCAGCGTAAGCAGTTGTCAGGGGCACACAGCTTGCAGCAAGCAGCCCTTCTCAGCTCACCTGTTGCAGACACAGTCTCTAGCCTAACAGACAGTTCGCACCAACAGCCTGAGCTTTTACTACAGATGTGTGGCTTTCAGCAATCATCAGCCTCAAGCTCAGCTGCTATCACACCTCAGCGCAACACGGCGTCTCTGTTACAGCGCTGCAGTGACCGTATCATCTCTTGGGCAGCATCTATCCTGTTTGTCATCCAGTTTGTCATTGTGTTCAGCATATGCGCACTGGCAGAAGGGCTTGGACTGATCGGCCCAGGAATTGTCATTAGCATCATGGGCATCTACAAGATGCTGCTTCTGGCTAGCGACAGACGCTCAGCAGTATACAGCGCTGGAGCAGCCAGCATAGACACAGCCAAGCCTGCTCTGCTGTGGCTGACAGCAGCATTGGCATACCCTGTTGCCTTCATAGGCGCTCTATTGATAATCTGCCCGATCTATTCCCTGACCTGGCTGGTGAATGCAGCAGCAAGCATGCTCACAGCAGATTGCCAGGCCTTCACGAGCTCATTTCCACACTTGCAAGCTGCTTATCAGAGCAGCGCAGCCATAGCAGCAGACGCGTTTGTTACCTTGAATGCTTGCCAGAGCATTTGGGATCGTGACTTCAACATTGTGCAAGTGATATCAGCTTTCCTGCTCGGCATGGCAGTGATGTGGATATGCGATGACATCCTATGGACCATCTCAAAAATTGCACTGGTGGTTTTGCTGCTGAGGGTGATGAGTAGCGCAAGCAAGCTGCATCATGAGGCTGCTGCTGACTCTCCTATCAAGCCCAAGAGTCAGGTAATCCTGTCATGACCAGCAACTGATGAACAGCATGCTTTCCTTGTGGATTTCTGCTTTGCTGCTGCAGCGACTTGCTCTCATCAAGATGTTGTGGTTGGCACGGAGCAAGTCAGTCTGTTGTGGCTGTTTATTGTGCAACTCCTGCAAGGATCTATGCACGCATGTTTGGCCAATAGCACAATGCACATAGATCAAAAAAGGCAAGCAAACAAGCAGAGAGCACTGGGTTTTGCTTGCAGGTCTCCCAGATCGACATTGAAGCAAGAGCTGGCATGGCATGTCCACTGGATGCCTCTTTAATTAGCCCTTTGTCACTTTCAGTCATTTCATCATCTGCAACTTCGTTGGTGACAATCTCTGTTGAGGCCAGTACAGGAGGACACGTGGCTCCCCTGCCTGTTCTGTCTGAGCTGCATGAGGTATGCTCTGTTCAGTGTATTGCGTGCACGCCAGGTCAGACAAAAGCTTCACAAATTCAGCATGTCAGCTTGCATGCTTTGCACAACTCTCTGGCTTGCTATGCAGCCAGCAGAACTATTTTTGTTGCTGTTGTGCATGCCCTGCATGCTTTGGATTGGCAGTTTCATGGTGGCTTGTCAGGCCCACAGCAGTTTGCATCATCAGAACAACACAGATCAATCAGTTGACGACTCTTACACATGTGTTTGCTGCATAGCAGGCAGGGCTGGCCTAAAAGGGCAGCCTTACAGCAAGTGCTGTGGGGTGTGTGGGCGTTTCATGTGCAAAGCAGCATTTGCAGTCTTACCTTCGTGCTGCCAACAAATGTCCTGATGGCACAATCATTGCTAGTCAGTCAACTGCCAAATGACAAGCATCTTTGTGCACGCTGCTATGCATGTCTACAGCTTCAACTCTTGCAAATGGTATCGTTTGATGCAATCAATCCTCACCTGCATATCTGAATGTGCAGGGGTCGCAGTCTGACACCAAAGAAGGTCCCAAACTCCGTCCATCGCTCCCCCATTTATCTTCATCTGGCCTCCAAAGCGCCTTCCCAGCTTTGACTCACCTTTTTATCCTGGGAATAATCCATCATCAAGTGCTGCCATGGGTCCCCCTGCCCTGACCCCCTGGGTTCCCCCTCCTTCACAAGGTGCTGCCATGGTTCCCCCTGCCCTGACCCCGTGGGTCGCCCCTCCCTCTGAAGCTGCTGCCATGGGTTCTCCTGCCCTGACCCCGTGGGTCCCCCCTCCCTCACAAGGTGCTGCCATGGGTGCTCCTGCCCTGAACCCCTGGGTTTCCCCTCCCTCACATGGTGCTGATGTTGGGCTCCCTGCCTTGACCCCGTGGGTCCCCCCTCCCTCTGCCGCTGCTGCCATGGGTCCCCCCGCCCTGACACCATGGGTGCCCCCTCCCTCAGCACAGGGCGCGCCAGGCATCTCTGCTCCTCCTAGCCTTGACCCTCAGGCAAACCCACTCCAACCCCCAGCTGCCCCCCAGCTTGTTGCCTGGACCCCTCCAGCCCCATTCTCAGCACATAGCTCACACACTGCTACCACAGCTGTGGCAAACCAGCTACCCTGGGAAGCTTCGCCACACTGTGCACCCCAAGCTGACCCCAGCCTTGTCCCCAGGGTCCCCGCGCCCTCAGCACAGGGGCCCCCAGGCTTCCCTAGCGGCCTCAAGCCTGATCCTTGGACTGCTCCATCATCAACACAGGTGGGTGCAGCGTCTTGGCAAAGCACGCCCGTTGTTGCAGAGTGCTTACATTGATGTGCAGTGCTGCAACAAGCCACAGCATTTGTGCCTTTGTTTGCAGCATATATGTGGCATTCAGAAACCATTACATAGTCCACAGGTTGCTGCTTGCAATCAATAATGAGTCTGTGCAATTTTGCAAGCAATCACCACTAGCTTCCTTTAACCATGTCAAGGTGTCATGAAGCAATGGCTCTGAGCAATAGAATCTGCTGTGTGCAAGCAGCACAGGGCAGCAGTGTGAGAAATTTCTTCTGCTGGCACCCTGGATGTTTCTGCATAAGACGAGCTTAGTACATTGCATTGCACCACCTATTGACCAATCTGAATACGCACACAATGCGCAGTTTGTCTCTATTCAGCTTTTGTTGGCTGTGTTCAAGACTTGTGCTTTTCACAGATACAGACTTGACCTGGTCATTGCTTGTCTGTTCTTATTTGGCATGTAACTTCACAGGCACCTGTTGCATCAGCACCAAGGCGTATTGCAGATGGCATGCCAGCTTTGTCACCACCACCAGCAGGCGCACCTTTTCTGGCTTCAATAGGGCCCCTGGCCCCTGCCCCTGCCCTTGGAGACAGGCCCATCAGGGACTCCTTCGTACGTGCCCCAGTCAGCTTCTGACTACCCATCAGGCAGCTTGCTTGACTGAACAGTGCTTAGGGTTTGTTGCTGTCAATGTCTGATTGGGTTTGTGCTTGTGAGCTGATCATGCTGATGCAAAGCGACTTTGCATGCAAGGCATTGCTTAGAACAGCAGTTGCCTTTTGCACAAAATCTGATGTAGTCGTTGCATTCAAGCACAGAATTCTGTGATAAGCACAATACATTGTCAGCATTGCGCATCAATTTTTCACACCAGTATGCAAGAACTGCAGCACGCAATTTTGGTCAATTTACTGAGATCCGCTATGCTATACAGGGTGCTGCATTTGGCGATGCCTTCGGCCAGTCTGCATCATTCATGCCCTCCTACCAGGTACACCTTCTGTCTGAGAAGTTCTGCAATGCAACGCTAGCTTGGACTGCAACAGTTCCATCAAGATAGCTTGCTCAAGCTGTTGCATTGCACAACAGTGTCTTTTTATTTAATGGCATGTCACTCAGCCTGAACAGTAGCAGTGGTTACCATGACGTCTGAATTTGTCCAATGTCATACTGCTCAGAAGCTAAGGCCTTTTTGCAACTTAGTTTACATTCATCATGCAAACAACTCATGGCGCAGTCTCAGCCTCACCTGGACATGTCATACACGCATGCAGGAGGAGACAGCTCCTCCTTTGGCCAAGTATGAGGACAGTGTGTGGCAGGCCAGCTCCTTTAGCTTGGAGTGGCGTGTGCACAAGGATGAGGAGATCAGAAGTTTAGGACGTGGCGCCACAGCCAAGGTCTTCTGGTGAGCTTCTGTTGCTTCAGCATGCAGTTGTCACGCACAGCTGCAAGGCCTAAAAAAGGACCATGCCCAAGTGGCCAGTGAGAAACTCAAGATCTGTGTGCATTCGCAGCCTGCCTCAGCATGATTTTGTCAGCCACAATGGCTGCCCATATTTGCCGCCTTGCCTATCAAAACCAAATAGCCTCACCAGATCTTAATTTTTGACCTTGACCAACTCCAGTTGTTCTTTCTCTGCTTGTCCCACCCGCCCACCCTGCATCGCTGCCCAAAGATCATGTGTGTTTGAGACAGCTGCAGAGATGCGGCGCAAGTCAGCGAACGCATTGCTCTTGTCACAAGGAACGCGTCCGTTGCAGGGCTGAGGCGACGTCTGCATTCAATGGCGAGACGGGACTGCGAGTTGCTGTGAAGGAGGTGCTTCAGGCTGATGGCCCTGTGCAGAAGCTTTGGGTGCTGCGGGAAGAGCAGGTGCTTCGTGAACTATCGGACCGGCCATACTCGGTTCGGATCCATGGGCCCGTCACGCGCGTCAGTGGCAGCGCTTTCCTGGTCACGGGGTGAGTTGGATATGATCTTGCAGAGCACAAAGTGTTGCTCTGGCAAGATCGGGAAGTCAGATGCTGTCTGTGCCATTTTGCTCGACTAGATTTGATGATGCATTTTATGGCATGCAGTCATTGTGAAGGCCTGTTCAACGCACTACCACATACTTCCATGCATGCCTGCTATTCAGCACTGTCTGATGGGTTGTTTGCTTCCTGCAGATTGGCCAAGGGCAAAACCCTGGAGGCAGTGTGCAAAGGCATTCATGCACAGTTGAAATATGTAAAGACTACAGAGAAGCTGGAGACAGTCAAGAGGTGGAATTTGACCCTGTCCATGCAAGTGGTGTACAAGCTAGCACAGGTGATTTGGCCCATGACTGGTTGGCATAACTGTATATGATAGTTCAGCCTGCGTGATTTCTGTAGCTGTGTTTCTGTGCTAGATAGTGCAGGCATTGTTGCCTCACATGCGTGAATTCATGCAGGCTCTAGCAGATGTCCACCCAGGACGTGCTCACAGAGATGTCAAGCTGGATAACATCATGATTGCGGACTACCTGGGCAGTCATGCTAGCATCAAACTGCTAGACTGGGCCAACAGCCGAACCAGCAGCGAAGGTACGTGCAGTGTCACTCAGCAGTCACCTTTGAGTTCTGAAGTAATCCCATGTCTGGTTTCAATTGCTTGCATCAGCTTGCATGCGAAGCCATGCCAAGCAGCAGGGTGCAAAGGCTATGCCCTGATGCTGATGCTAGCTCACCATGCTGACACTACCAAAACTGCCTGCCATCAGTCACATAGTTTGATATGCAGCTCAATGCACGTCAGGCAGTAAGATGAGCTGTCAGCCCCAACACTTGACCCCTCACCAAGGATCATGCAAATGCAGGGAGCATGCTGCTGTCCTGTTTCACACCTCGCTACTGCTCACCTCAGCTGCTGCCCAGCCTGACCTGCCAAGTGCAAGAGGATGCGCCCACTGACGTCTGGGCTCTGGGATGCGTTCTCCACCTGCTGCAGTCAGCAGCCAACGCCAGCTGGAGCAACAGCTTTGGGCCTTCTGCTGATGATGAGGCTGCAATCCAGAAAGAGCCGCTGGAGCAGTGGGATGCCCTCCTGACAGCATGCATCACACGCCATCAGAATGCTTGGGTACATAACGCCTGACTTTCTGCATTTGCTAGATGTGCTGTGACATGGCTAGCTGCATACTCATAATGTCTTGTCTCCTGTTTACATGCATCACACGCCATCAGGATACTTGGGTATGTTACACCTGACTTGCTGCATTTGCTACCTGTGCCAACTTACATGACCAGCTGCATTTAGGGGAATGTTGTTCTCACATGCAGCAGACTGCATGGACTGCATTTTCTCCTGTGTTCATGGCACAGCTGTGTTTGCTAGCTGTGCCAAGCAACATGACTAGCTGCATCTTCATAGACGTCTTTTTCTCCTGTTTACATGCATTACATGCCATCCAGATGGATGGATACATCTCACACCTGACTTGCTGCGTTGCTAGCTGTGCCAAGCTACAATACCAGCTGCATCAACACAGATGTCTTTTCTCCCGTGTACATGCATCATAGTCCTGTCTCGACCTTGCTTGACTGCGCAGTCTTGCTTGACTGCTCAAGCAAGCTTTCAGAGGTCACTTGCTGAGGCATATCTGTGCTGCACAGGCTGACACATTTGGTCCAGACAAGACTGCAAAGGACATGCAGCAGACTGCCTGGCAGCTGCAGTCAATGCAGGAGGCTACGGACTTTTTGCCAGAGGCCGAGAGACACTGCATTCAGAGACAGTTGACCGAGTTGTTGCAAGGCATATTGCACCCTGACAGCGGCAAAAGGTGGACAGCACAGCAAGTGTGTGAGTTGGATTGGCTCAAAGCAGCTGCTGCAGAGGCTTTGCCACCTTGTCCGTGGGTCGTTGCAATGGGTATTGCGTGATTTGTCAGGACATCATCCTTTGATGGCTTTTGCCATAGCAGCATGCGACCGCTTTCTGGTTGCTGCTGTTTGAGCTCAATGGCAGAGTCAATGCTCATAAGCAGCACTGTACGAAACAGAAGTTTTGTGGGCCGTCACCTGACCACACTGTATATACAGGCTCAGCACAGTCACAACATTACCTATGTCATCCCCCGTGTAACATAAATTGCTTGATGAGACAAACTTTGCCTAGTTCTTTGATGACTGGGCGTACTGCACACATAGAATCCATGCAGTATGCTGTCACGATTGAGACTGTGATTAATAGCAATCATGTGACTATCAAGCACCATTCGTCGCCACCTGGATTGCGTGCCCATTGCTCAATACAAAAGCGAACTTAATACTGCCCTCCATTGCATCCTGCTGTCATGCCAGCATGGGCATCTAATAACATGCCAATATCAGCAAAATTTGCAGCCTTGCTGCCTGTCAAAGTTTGCGGTCAACACGCCGCAATTTCCCTCTGACAAAGCAGCATGTATGTGACATCGGGAAGCTTTAATGTTGCAGCTTGCGATAATTTCAGAAGCGTACAGTGAACCTCAAATTGGCCGTCTCAAACAACTATCTGCCTACTGAGCTTTCTGTGTTGACTTTTCAAACCCTTCAGAACAAGCAGCGCAAAGACACCAAAACTTGCACACATTGCTGTAGACAGCAAGACAAGCATATGGAGTCTGCTGACACGATTTCTCACAAGGCATGCAAATCTACAGAACCACTGCTACATTGCTACTTCTTTGAAGGCTGAATTTGTTCTGTATTGGCGATATGTTTGCACCAAGTTTCTTCAACCTAGATATTGCTGCTGAGCAGCTGTTTGCTGTTCAGGCAAGAAAGCCCTTGACCCTTGCAGTTGCTCATGCAATTCTGCCTCGCTTAGCCTCAGCTGAGGCCTCGGCTCCATCAGCAGCCTGTCACCGTCATATCTGCAAATGACTTTCTGCAGGCACACCAGCATGTCAGTCTTACACAGTGTTTGGGCAAATGCACGTACAGCTTTGTCGCGTCAGATGCTCAGCTGTCAGCTTGCCGATGCAAAATTTCATGCAGCATGTACAACTGCAGTTGACATGACATCATGATTCAAAGCTCGCATGCAGACAGGGCATAAAGTCACTCTGATAGTTGCAGCAGCTGTGGGTAGCATTGCAGCATGGCAGATGTTCTGAGAACTCACAGGGTATTCTTTATCAAAGGTTGCCAGCAAGACTGCCTTCTGATCCTCTGATGCCAGCAGCCTAAAAGATCTGGTTGTAGTGATCTATCTGTGATTTTAGGCGCTGTACAGCAGCACTCAGAACCATCTCATCTGCGACCATCGTAACAGCCAGCTTCACCATGACCTCCTGCATACGCAGGGAACAGATGTTGACAGCACATGCAGTGGTGTCAAGAGCATTGCAGCACTGTCGCCTCATGTTCCAGCTGACCTGCCTCTGCTAGTGCATGTACAGACTGCATGCCTCCTGGAAAGCAAATGCACAGCAAAGGCTGATCACCTGGTCACTCTTGCCCTCACCCCACATACTAGGTCTGCCTTCCGGTATCTTGAACCAGCTTTCAACCTCAGACTGTTTGACCGTGAGCTACATACAATCAAAGTTGCTATCAGCAATGGTGTGAACATCTTGACAGTAATCTGAATTGACATGGCTGACAGACATCAGAAGAAACAAGATGTACTCACAGCATATGCAGCCGAATGAAACGCTGCCAGCACTTCATCCTGTGCAGAGGTCCCTACAAACCATCGGCCTCGCAAACACCAGAATGTTGCACCATTAAAGTCCACTATGGTCAGGGCTCGCAAAATAGCGCACAGTCTGCCAGACTCCCGCTCTATCATGTGACTCAGATGGTTCAGGATGAACTGCAGCTGATGGATGTAGTGCGGTACAGTCAGCAGCCTTCCCCATGCGCTGCACATGAGGATGGCTGGACAGGGCTCCACATTCGGATGCAGAACGTAAACATGGTAGACTTGTGTGTGTCTGAGGAGCCACTCAAGGAATGGCTTGCTCTCTTGTTTGACCTTGACCTGATCAAGGATGTAGTCCTTCTGCGCCGCGTCAAGCCCATAAGGCCCATGCTTGTCAACCACCATTTGACACTGCACAGCAAAATATTGTTTGAGTAGGTTGTGTATGGAGTCATATGGAAGCAAAAGCAAGAAGCAGGCAGCAGCTGGGGTGTGCGCTCACCTCTTGACACGATGCAGAGGATGTCCAGTGCAAAACCCTGAAAGTAAGGAAGGTGCTGTACCTGCGGACACAGCCAATATCAGTTTGAGGTCAGAGAACTTCACAGCTTGACACCTAGTGTTCACAGCTTGAAACCTAGTGAGGGTCACCCAGTCTGGCAAAGGCTCAGACAAGGCAAGATGCTGTTCACCAGCTTGAGAGAACCACTGCCATACCTGCAGGCGGTCCCAGAGGTGTGAGAAGCGTCGCTGCGGATCTTGCAACGCGCGAGCCTTGTCCGAGAGCGGCTGGAGTGAGCCTGATATGCAACGGCGGGCTGCTATTTGCTGGATGTCACAAGCTGATTGTTGTCAGGGAAAGAGACGGCGCTGAGTCCATCGACTGCTTGTACCTTCTCACGTTGTAGCGTGTGCAGCTACATGCCAGCTGCAAGGCCCAAGGGACTTGGTATGCTCAGCACGCCTCGCATGATTCAAGTTTGACCAGTTTGACCAGCGGTGGTGACTGATCACACGGCTGCAGAGGGATGCAGTGATTGTCGCGTCAAGTCATAGCAGCTGCATGGTACTCACAAGCGATGCCATTGCCTGTTGGCAACATGAATACTGTTCAGGCTAGCTTAGCAGCTGTTGCGGTCACCATTGCTCATACAATGGCAGTTTGCATGCAGGCGAGGATACCATCAACACTGGTAATATTGATCGCACAGAGCGCTTGATGCTGCTCTATGGAGGCTTTGCTGATGATGCATCCAAAAGCCCTATGCTTGAAGTGTGCACAGGCATCTTCCAGCAGCATCAAAATTACTGGCAGCAATGCCATGCTGGGCAGTGACTGCCAGTAATCTGTGCCATCACATGACATCTATTTGAAGAGCAATTCCAGTCCAATTCCATTTCTGCCGACGTCGCGCAATCAGGCAGCGCTTTCGCTAGCCTCGTGTGTTGCTTGTCATTGTGCTCGCCCTCAAACTAGATTGGGTGGGCGAGACAAAAGCAGGAAGCAAATGCAAGCGATGTCACACGCAAGTCAGGCACTGCAGCCGGCGCGCTCCCAGCCCTTCGGCACAGACACAGAGCAAATGCAATGCGACACTGATGCAATACTCTCGCAACCACTCGAGTGTTGATAGCACGGCAATCAGGGCACCAATGCCACCGGGACAACCAGCTGCAGAATTTGGCTTGCCTACACATGTACGCGCTCTCAGATGCTGATGAGGCTTGCTGACCAGCTTGCACCTTGCTCAGAGGCTCTCGAAAAGGCGTGGCTCCCTGCAGCAATCTTTTCAGATGCCTGCTGTCGGCCCACTTCCCTTTGATGCACTTGATCAATCGCTGCCTCCACAGACAGCTTACCAGCCTTCTCAGTTTGCATTTCTGAAACAGAAGCCCAAGCAGGACGCAGACAGGTCTTTGTCCTCCACTGCTGCAGCCAACCCTTCAGCACCAGCTCCTGTCTTGCACACCAATGACCCAGCCCAATCTGCAGCAGTCAGATTGCCTGATGCCCCAGTCCTGCCAATCCGCAAATTTCCTACTCTGCTGCAGCAAGTCAAGCTGCCTTGCGCAGCCAACGGCTCAGCTTTGCCAGCACCAGTTGACGAAGAGCAAACAGCATTGCCGCGGCGACTCTTGACCCCAAGTACTGACTCGAAAAGCAAAGCTGCAGCTGCAGCCCTTTCTCACAGGAAAAGCGCTCCTCCTCTGTTGAGCAGATTGGCTAAGCTCACCAGCTCACCTGCGCTCGCGCCAACTTCTGGAAGTCATGTTGCTGGAGTCCTTTCTCCTTCTGTTGATGCCTCAAAGCATGGTGAGACCATGCTTCCCGTTTCTTGACTTGCCAGCAACTGGTATATCAGACCAACTTTATCATGATCTATGTTAGCTTTTGGGAATGATCTGTAATAGCTCTTCAGAGGCTGTAGCAGGTGGCTTGACAGTCTTGCTTGCAAGATGCGCACGTGGACATGTTCAGCAGGTGTGATGCATCAGCATATGCAGGGGTGCCCACACTCATTTTGACCAAGCAACTGCAACTCAAATGCACGGCGATGCAAGCCCTTTCTTGCTGTGCTCCCCGAGCGCCTTCATTGCTGCATTGATGTCAATGCCACAGATCTGATGCCATGTCGTCACCAACTTCAAGCTTGCTGACAATCTTGCTGCAGGCAAGACTCAAGCAGTGCCTGATCCATCTGCAGCGCCAGCAGCCGCCCAGTCTCACACAGCATTCCAAGAGTTTGCTGCTGACATCAAACCAGCTTCATCACAGCTTCCCACGCTGCCGCACGCTGCTATTATTTCCCAGAACTCCAACAACAAAGCAGCATACGCCTCATCACAAGCAGCTAGCACCCCGCAAGCTCAGGCTCTCCACAGCAACTCATCAAAGCCCAGTCTTCACCCATCCTCAAGTCTTTCAGGGTCTGCTGCAAAGCCCAATGGCAACCCATCATGCCTGTCTCAGCCTCTCCCCAAGCTCAACTCCACCTTTCGCACCAGACTTAAACTAGACCGGCCCCCACAGATGTGCCGCACCCCAGTGTTCTCACAGTCACCTAGCAGCAGTCTTGATCCTGAACAGTCATCCTTGAACAAGAGCAGGGAAGAGCAACCAAAGTCATCACATTCGCCTGTCAAGAGCCTCAATCCTGTTCAGTCAAGTTTGAACAAGAGCAGAGGAGAGCAAGACAGGCCGACCAGTGCAACTGCTGCACTTGGGCAGTCTGAGGGTTGTGGGTCTGACAGCAGGGGTTATCCAGCCCGACCTGATGGAATTGCTGGTCATGGTGCGTCTGAGCGTCATCCTAAGCCACCCATGGGGTCTGAAGCAGGTGCAGATGCAGCACCTTGGCAGGTCAGCCTGAGTCCAAGATCTCGACAGCATAGACGACTTTTGCTCAAGTGACTTTGTGCACGATTGGACTCAGACAGACACTCTGCAGCCAGTTGTTGGTCTGCATGCCATAGTGCTTGTTGCACATGCTCAGTGAAATGCGCTGATGCAAGCAAACTGCAGCAGCATACTCTTGCCTATGATGTGTGAAATGACCGCTTCTGTCGTCGTTGTCTCGTTGCACATAACACATTGTCCTATTTTCACACCCTGCCAGCATGTGATTGCCTGCCACGATCGTGTCACATGTCTGGTTGTCAGATCGCATTGCAGTCAAGCACTGGTTTGTCCTCTGCCTGTGAACTGCAAGATGTAGATTGCTGGCTGCTTAGAACAGCATCTGCAGCGCGGCATCTGCCGAACAGCCGTTGCTTCACGCATCAGTTGTCATGGGCCTTGTGAGGACAACACAATAGAATGTCATTGATTGCTTGATTGTGTCATTGACCTGACACCTGTGCCCGCGCGAACGCGAGGTAGGTCACAGGTGTGCCTCGCCCTGTTCTGAAGGTGTGCAGACAATGGGGCCAGCACCACGACAACCATGCAAGCAATGTGCGGTTGCTTATTCACAGGAGTCAACCACACATTGCTTGGATCTGCCAGATGCATCTGAAGTTGCCACGCCTGAGGCTTCCTGGAACATGCCTTCCAAAGCTGCAACAGCAGGGGCCGCCGGGAACAGGCCCCGCAGCAAGCTCAGGGCCAAACACCGCTCAGCACCCAGGTGAGCTGAGATGCTTCTGGGCTCGATCAATGCAGATAGATGTCTCTAAGTACTCAACAATGCAGCTTGATGGCTCTGACCACCCACTGACCTTGTAGTAGAAGCAAAAGTCTGTGTTTTCTCCGTCAGTTTCAGCAAGTTTTATTAAGCTCAATAAACCCAGGCCAGTACTTCACTCAGTGCTTTGGCACATGCTATCACAATGTCTGTGCAAGGAAGCTGCAGCTCTGCACACCAAAATTTGTGAGAGACTGTCCATTGCTCCTACTTCATGCTCAAGCCATAATCTTGTTTTGGTATTTTCACTATGCCAGCACTACTGCACTTCAATGTCAAGCATTATTGATAAGAGCACACTGAGATGAGCAGTCTGTTTTTAGGTCCAATGCACTTTGACAGAATGATCAACACATGGACAGACAGACTTCAATCAATTCTGGAATGCTTTTGTCTGAGAAGGCCTTTGTACGACATCTTTGTGTTTGCAAAACCTCAACACAATGACGATTGAGTGCAATTAGTACGCAGGCAGATGAAGCCATTGTATAGTGAGCTGTCACAAGAGGAGGAGTGGGGCGCCTACATCAGCCCTGAGGAGGCTGAAGCCAAGAGGCAGCAGGTCAGCTGTTACACTACCATTGACCGGCAACAGTGTGAAGTACATTTTCATATGTCGCATAGCCCAGGCGCGTCGTCCTTGTCAGCGTGTCTTCTGTAGATCACATGAGAGACGTTTGGCTGGCAGTGCTGTTGACTGTGCGGCTCTTGGGTCAAACTATTGCTTCTTGATCGTAATGTACTCTTGAGGTCGGGCTCGATTTTCAGGCCTGAAGTTGGTTTCTCAAGTAAAAGGAGAGGATTGTGTTTGATCAACCTGTGAGGGTGCAGTCCACTACACTTATACAAGACATGTTTACGGCCGCTCATAGATGCAACTCAAGCAAAATTGACTCTGATGTTGTAGAACGCAGAACCCACCAGCTGACAGCACAACATGTCTGCCTGAACATCTCAAACAAAGGCGTACTTTGCTGGGTCTGCCTTTCTTGGAGGTGCTCATGCAGACTTGTTTTGTCAACTGTTGGACTTTGCAGTCTGTAGTGTGATAGTCAGAGTTTGCAGTCACTTGTCTCTGCATTCATGATTGGATTCAGCTATTGCTGCTGCATTCCTGCATGCACATGTCCTGCATCTCTGCAACATCAACAGTACAACATTTAAAATCACAAAGAGCTAGGAGCAACATGTTAGCTGCTCAGTTATCAACATGGCATTCATGTTGTTTTCCCGTCAGCTGGGGGGCGCTGCAATGTGCAGCACGGGATTCAATGTTTGGGTTCAACTGTCTTCACCTGCTGAGCCCTTGCTGCTATATTTGCTTGTGCGTTTGCCATTCCGCACCTATGCAACTTTGCCTAAGTGAGTTCAGGGTTCATTTGCACTGATCACAATGCATTTGACTCTTGGACGGCACTGCTTCTGCACGATTGTAGCCGGTTCATCAAACCTTGCCAGCAAACATAATGTACATCAATAAAGTTTTGGTGTCCAGTCAATCACAGAGGTAAAGGTATTACATGGCTATGTCAAGCATGTGACTTTGATGTTGTTTTGTTGTGTATGATCAGGCTCTGGAGGATGAGGAGGATGCAGCACTGCTGGTGGACTACAATGGCACCTTGAAAAGAGCAAAGTCACGCTTGGGGCAAGACACACACTCTCATGCACCGCCCAGCAACTCCCCAGTGCAGTACCGTTTGACATCTGCAAAGGTCGGCAAGCAGAGTGAGACAGACGACCCATGTCATGCTATGGCTTTTGACATTACTGATGACGAGCCTGGTAACAGCCCAGCAAATGGGCGCCAACTCATACATCAAAAGCGCACCAGCTCTCCAGTGCAGCACCGATTGACCTCTACAAAGGTGGGCAAGCTGAATGACATAGAAGACCCAGCTCATGCTACGGCTTTTGACATCCAAGATGATGAGCCTAGTAGCAGCCCAGTGACAGGGCATCAAGACACAAGCTATGACGCTGCTCAATCTTTGCTGATTGACATCGATGACAGCCTTGTGCCTCAACAGCATAAGGCAGCGGATCAGTTGCATTCAGCCAGAGCAGCACAGACTGGCCTCAGTCACAGTGTCACAGCGCCTCAGACACACAGGCAGCCTGGCGCAGCAGCAGCCAGACGCAATCAGACAGGCTTGCCAAGCGAAGCAGAGCAGTGGGGTTGTCACGGCACAGCGGCGCAGACAGACATGCAAGCTGAAGCTCCTTTGAATGTAGACACTCATCAAGCAGGCTTGATGTTTGACATTGATGATGATGAAGAAGACTTGCCTGAGCCTAACCACCAGCCGCATGATGGATCTCATTCTGGTCCTCAGGCTCAGTGTCTTACCAACTCTGCCCCAGAAGCAGCAGCCGCACAGGAAAGTGCCCCTTCTGGTCTTCTCTTTGACATAGACAGCGAGGATGATGAAGCGACAAACGGCGCTCCAAATGCTATGAACCAGGTCCCAGAAGCTGCACAACAGAGCAGGGATGCAGCATGTGCATCAGCGCCAGCACAGCAGGATGCCAACAGCCTTGGGACAGCCCAGGTGTCAAGTGAGCATGATCAGCTAATGATGCGCAGACAGAGCCACAGGCAGGCCTCCACAAGCACGCCAACAGCTCTCACTCACAGGCATAGTCAACAGCCAGGACTTGTGCCAGTAAGCACATGTGCAACGTCAACAGCTCTCACTGTTCCAGGGTCCATGTCACTAGACAGGCAAGCATTCACAAGCACGCCAACAGATCTCACTCACAGGCATCGTCAATACCCAGGCCAAACGCTCATAGACAAGCCTGGACCAGTTGCAGCGTCAACAGTCCTTGTTGATAGGCATAGTAAGCAGCCAGCATCTATGTCAGTAGACAGGCTTGATGCTATGGTAATGTCGACAGCTTTGCCATCAGTGATAGCAAGTCAGCAACCAGAACAGAACGCACGACAGCAGCAGCAGCTGCAGAGACTGGTAAGAAGGGGTGCACATTCCTTCAAGCCTCCTAGGAAGGCTGCCAAGCCAACTGCCATCACAGCTGCACCGCCAGCTTCAGCAGCTACAGCTTCAGCAGCTGCAAGGGAAGCTGACATCACAGCTGCCCCGCCAGCTTCAGCAGCTGCAAAGGCAGTTGACATGGAAGCTGCAGTACCCGCAAGAGGAAGCTATGCCCTGACTGCAGCAGCTGAGGGAGAAGCTGACATTGATGAGTCATTAGCTAGCAGAGGGGCCAGCAGGCCCTTAAAAAGGCTCAGGAAAGCGGAAGATCCAATGCAAGAGCCTGCTATGCATGCTGACGACGGTAAGCCTGCTCATGACCAAAACTTTACCTGTAAGTATTGCTCCAAACCGCTTTCAGCAGCCTTACATGGGTAGTGCATGTTCAGGCCAGTATGAACATGTATGACTGCTTCAGGCAAAGTCCACGGTGCTGATCACAATGACAAAGAGAGGGAGAGTAATTTCAAATGCTCGATTTCGTCTTTTACAATTGAGATTGCATTGTACATGCTTGATTTAGGCACATAGCCCTGTATTGGCTGCATTTCATGCAATGCCGACCTTTGCTCTTGGTGTTGGTATCAGCATTGCATTGCCAACATTGACACAGTTGCAGCCGCCTGTCTGTTTGTCTAGTCTGTCTGTCTGTCCATCTGTGTTGCCATCTCTCTGTCTGCCTGTCTGTCCGTCTGCCTGCCTGTCTGCCTGCCTGCCTGCCTGTCAGCAATACCATACAAGTCATGACGTTTTGAAGAAGAAGAGTTTGCGAAACCTTCGCAGCCTGTGGCATCCACCTGGAAGAGTGTTTCTAGGCTTGAGGCGCTAACCACATCTGCTCAGTCACCCTGAAACATTACAAAGTAAACGCAAATCAGTGCCTTTGTGCATTGCAGTTCAGAACATGTTTGAAGAAGAAGAACAACACCATGTGGGACCTTCACAGCCTGTGGCGTCCAGCTGGAAGACTGCTCCCAGGCTCCAGGCGTTCAACACATCAAAGCCAACGACTGTTGTACCAAGTCACCGGTCTAACACTTCAAGGCCGTCAGCGCCTGACTACTCTGCGCTGTACCCTAGCCCTGAAGAAGAGGAAGAAGAAGGCAAAAGCAGAGATGATGGCAGCGAAGCTGAAGAAGATGGGGCGGCAGCGTTAGCAGCTGCCAGGCCTGCAACGTCGGGATTCCAGACAGCAAGAGACATGCTCAAGCAGAAGCAGAGCAATGGCGAAGAGTTGAGGTTGAAGCAGGCCAAAGCTGCTAACCCATTTGCCAGGGCAATGCAGAAGGTTTGAATACAAAATTACTGTGTGACAAAAACTTGCAGTTCTTGCTTGTTGTCCTGTTCCTCTCTTTGCACCTGCATGCCTGGGGCAACGCAGAATGTGAACATTGCAGCTTGCATTTACACTGTGGCAAAAAGCTATAGCTACTGTTCTTCTTCTTGAGCTGCATGCACCAGGGCAGGGCAGTGGCAGCCCTGTTCTGCTGAAGTCACAGCTGCCCATCATGTCGCCAGGGCAACGTTGAAGGTGTCAAATCCACATGACGTTCACTGTCTAGCAGAAATCTTCAGTCATTGTTCCTCTTCTTCAGTCGCATGCGCCAAGGTGAAAATATATCATAGCAGTATTGCTCTGCATTTGTGTGACTATGCAATGCTGCTGCAGGGCAAGCAGCCGCTGACTGAGCAACCAAGGAGCCTTCAGGGTTCGAGAGCCACCCCAGGCGTGTCCGCTGAAGCCCTGAGGGCAGTTCTGCAAGCCCCTGCTGCGCCTGTAGGTACGCCACTTAACACTCTGGTACTTGATGTAGCTGCCAACAGCATTTCATGCATGCTTACCAGTAAGCTGTTGCTTCTGCAATACACAATATGGTCACTGTCAGAGCCTCTGACTGTCTCTTATGACTCTGCACATGGTCCACACAGAGCAGTTGCTGTGAGAAACCGGGAAGCACCAACCTGATCGTAGTCAGTGAGTGCCTTGCTCCACAGCCTGCTCCTCTTTTGCTGCACAATCAGGCAGCTCTTGCATGTCGTGGGCAGCATCTGATCAGCATTTGCAAGGATGGCAGGCAAAAGTTGGCCTGAACTCCTGGCACCAGAACATCCGTGACGGCCATCCTCTACGCTGAAATTGGATGGCAGTACATACAGCTTTTGTCCCTTCCCAATACGTGGGATGTGTGGCCTGTCTGTCTAAAGATGTGATATAGCTGCTGCAGGCAAGAAGACTGGATTGCAACAAAATTCTGGCTGGTCACTAGCCTCAGACAGGAGCTCCCTCCCTGCATCACATGACGGCTGGCCTGCAAAGCGTGCACAGCACAGCACAGCGCCCACATTTGTCTCAGCTGCTAGTCTAGCTTCAGATCCAGCTTTCAGTCAGCCTCAGACGAGCAATCGCGCAGCACAGCGCAGATCCAGTCAACCAGTCAGTCATCAGTCTAAGAGGAGCAGGTCTAACAAGGCAGAAGAAGAGGAGCAGGATGAAGAAATCATTGATCTAGTTGACAGTCCAGGTAGTCCAGGAATACCAGCAGATATGTTGCATGTCACAACGCTTTTGTTATCGCTTGCACCACAAGCATACAGTAAAGAACAAATGGGCGGCAGTGCTTTTGAGAGGCACTCTAGAGCAATTCAATCATGTGTTAGCATAAATCAAAAGGGCATTGGCTGCAAGACTTAGCGCTTGCCAGACAGTGCTGTTCATGACTGTGTCAACATCTGTGTTTTGCCGTTGCAATAACGCTTCTGTCTGCAATCAACAAGTGTTGATAGCTACACTCAACAGCAGCTGCCAGAGGGCTGGGCTGCAATTATTTCAATTCCTGGCTTGACAGTCTCAGGCAATCGTGACAGACCACTTGGCATTCAGGTCAACAGTCCAAGTTCAGAGCATCAAACAAATCAACGTGCAAAAGACCATGCCCTTCACATGTCCCACAACACACTGAGCTCAGTGCTTCTGTGTTGAACAGCTTGTGTGATACGCCCTTGGTGTTTTCAGGCGGTGGTGATAGGCCTCTCAGTAGCCAGCTGGCAATGGAAGCAGCTGCTGAAGAAGAGGAAGAGGAAACTGATTATGTTGAAGATGGCAAGCCGTGGTGGCATCGCTTTCCTGACTTTGTGCCCCTGTCTGCCTTAGAAGGAGGCAGAAACCCTAGGTCAGACCCTTGCTGAGATGTGCCCCTCTTGTATGGTCTCTGTCATTACCAGCATTGAGTGCTGTGTCCATTGTCACTGAGAGACACAAGTCTGGCTCAAAGCATGCTGTTGTGCATTTTGGCTCTCTCTGTATTGGCATTGCATTCCCTGACTTCGTGCCCCGGTCTGCCTTTGAAGCAGGCAGAGATCCCAGGTCAGGCATCTTGCTGACAACTGTGTTTGGCGTATGATTTCTTGTTGTCAACTACACTGTGCACCATGTGTATTGCTGAGCAAGACTTCTCGGACTGGGCAGACATCCTAGATAAAGCCCCTCGTACAACTTTGTCTTCCCTCTTGTAAAATGAATGGTGTGACCTGCACACTGTGTGTTGTCTTTACCATCAAGCAAGACGCTGACCTCACCTACTGGTATGCTGTTGTTCAGTGGCTTGACCATCTTGAACAGAACACACACATTTCATGTCCCTGTCTGCTCGTGAAGGAGGCAGGTATTCCTGGTCAGAACTGCGCTGACAAGCTTGTCATCCCTTGTGTACATTGTACACTATACATTCAAGCAGCTTTAGAGTCAAACATGCCAATGCAAGGCATGGCAATGCTACTCAGCGGCTTCAGAACACGCTAGGTGACATTATTCATGCTGACGACAGTGGTTGCCAGCAGAGGATAAATGCAGATGGCAATTGTTTGCTCATGCAATTTTGCAAACTGTCTGATCAACTTTTTCCTCTGCAGGGATGGGTCAATTGTGCACATCAACTACAAAGCACAATTTAGTAATCAGCCAGCAGCCAGGGGCCGTAAGAAAGCTGCAGTCACAAATGCCCCAGCTGATCTTGACATTGACATAGAGGCTCTGAATGACAGTACAGGCTCACAATCCTAATGTCTGCTGTGTAGGGATGGGTCAGTAGTTCACATCAACTACAAAGCACAGTTTAGTAATCAGCCAGCACCCAGAGGGCGTAAGAAAGCTGCGACCAGAAATGCCCCAGCTGATGCTGACAGTGATATAGAGATTCTTGATGATGATGATGCTGATGAGTGTGATGAAGAGGAAGGGCGATCTGGCTCAGCCAGAGGTCGTAGGCAAAGGCATGAAAGCAGTGGGGCGGCGGAGGGGTCAGGCAGGCCCCAGGCAGGGCGCTGGGTACATCAAAATCGCCATAATGTAAGGCAGTGTCCATGCTGTGAACACATTGTTCAATTGCTTTATCATGCATTGTCTTGAAGCAGATGCAGTCACAATCTTGGGCAGCTGAGTTCTACAATCCAATTTTTGCGGAATGGTTGCTGGACTTGTGAAATATTATACAATTCCCTCTCCTTCCCAGTTCTTTGCCAACTTGTTGCTTTGTTGTGTTTGCCTGTGCCCTCTGTCATAGGCAAGTGATGCTGACAGATCTGCCAATTTTAGGAAGACAATGAGCTGCTGTCCTTTGATATTGTCACCAGGCTGACAAGTATGAGCACGCATCTTTATGGCGCTGCTGTGATATAATCTGACGAGAGGAATAGTGTTGACCAATATGAGCAACCTCTCAATTGGGGAATGGTACATGTCCGGCAAGCCTTTGACGGAATTCATCGCAAATGTGCCAGGGGGGTTCCAGGATGGGTCTTTATCCAAAGTCTGAGTCTGGCGTTGAACAGTGAATTGACCAGGTGCCTCCAGTGCCGGTGGGCGAGGGTGCAGATGACCCGAGTAACTAGTCTTGCCAAGCGAATCACCGCTGCATGGGATTCACTGCTCTGCATTGCTGCTTCAGGTGCTTATCCCACAAGCAAGGATGTGAATTTGGTATCAAGAATCAATCCTGGATGCCCAAATTTTGGCAATGATGCAGGCATGTATGCACACATGCAAGATGCTGTCTGGGCACAGGCAATAAGGACCAAACAGGCGATAGGTTCTCAGCCCATGTGACAGGCAATACAAGGGTGAACTAATTATGACGTCGCCATCGACGCAATTTTGGGTGCTGCAGGTGTCAAGGGTCAGATTGCATTGGTCCAGAAGATGGCTTTAGCCAGACCTTTTTGAAACAGCTCATTGCTTATGTATGCTCCTAGCAGGGACATGGAATGTCAGCATCACGCATGTGTGAGATGATGACAATGAACGCAGGTGTACATTGATGCCAGTGGCCAAACACTGACAGGTAGCAGAGCATACAGAAAAGCTCAGCAGGAAAAGGGCAAGTCAAGTCCCTCTAGAAGCAGACAAAGGAAGAGAAGCAGGAAGAGCCCAAAGAAAGGCTCTCGCAAACGCAAGTCAAAAGCCACAGGCAGCAGAAGGCCCCGCTTTTCTGGCAGCAAGAGCCGCTTTGGCTGACAAACTTGTGACAAGCATCACTGGATAGAAAGCTGCGATTGGCAACACAATCCTGTGAGACTCTCATCTCACGATTGCAGAGTGTGCTGTAGCTTATCCTGGTCAGGCAAGAATGTCTCATGTAGCAGGTGCTACTGTTAGTGGCTTGACATGCCATCACAACACCGTGCTTGAGCACTGCCCCATAGGCGTTGAGCACAGCGCCACCTTTCAACCGAGCAGGGCTGTGTTTTCAGGAGGGCTGCAGCTAGCTCTTGCACGTCTCATGCTAGACAGCCTTTATTCACTCACATCGACTAGGCCATATGACCTTCGTGTTGCACCAATTGCAGGAAGCTATGCGCACATTGCCATTGTCACATACTCTCAAATAGCACATGCATGAACACATGAAACTACCTGTCTCAGAGGCGTTTGAAAGGCAACGTTCCCTGCTTTGCCAGCTAGCATTGACAACTTACCTGTCAGCAGCGCTCTATAGCTGAACGGATTCTGGCAGCTGGCCTTAGTCAAGTATGACTACATTGCTGTCATCCAGCGGCATTACGCTATCATACTCATCCCGACAGCAGACCCATGTGATCGGCAGGACTGACAGGAAGCCGCTGCATGCTGAAAAGCTGCAGTCTGTAGTACGGCAGAAGCAAGTAGCCGCATGCATAGTGCATTGCCCGATGAGATGGTACGCGGTATTGCTGTTGTCTGTGCTCATGTGCTGCAGCGGCCAGCAGCTTGTGATCGAACCGACTCCCGCAACCGAGTACTGCAAAGCTACAACTTATGGTGTCCCAGGCTTTCGCAGCCACAGGGATCTGCTCCCATCGTCGAAAGCGGTCTGGGATGGCGTGCGCAAAGTCGCATTGCAAAACAAGGACGGCACCTGGCTCGCTGGATCCTTTCGTGACACCGGCTCGGAGTTTGTCGTTGTCTTGTTCAACGCGGCGACAGCGCATAAGGAGACCTGGCCCCTTCCAAACCTAGCGCAGACGTTGGCCGACAAGCACGGCTACAGCTCGCTGGCAGTGGACATTGCCGGTCGAGGCGAGAGCTGCGGGTTTGAGATTGGACCCGACTGCACTTCAGCGGTGATTGACTGCCCCATTCCTGACAACTATGCACAGCTATTGTCCTCAGCTTTCACCACTTTCTTGCATGCAGCTGGCGGACATGGCTGCCGCAGTATACTTTGTCAACGCTCTTCCTGGGAGATATTGTGGCGGGCTGTTTGGTAGGTCACTGCTGCATGCTTTGCTGATCTGCCGGTTTGCAGCAGCGAGTCAGGACATGCAGCAGAAGGGCCAAAGTATAAGCTTGCTGAATCTGGTGTAGGTCTGAGCTCTGGTGGTACAGCCGCGCTTTTCTATGCAGCCAGAGTCATGGATGTGCCCGCTGTTTTCATGGCAGAACCAGACGAAATGAAGATCCTGTCTGGTAAGCTGAGCAGCAGTTCCTGCAGACGCTTGCTGTTATGCTGAAGATACGCTTTATGTTATAGATACAGCTGAGTTGTTGCACATTGGTGCAATTCTCAAGTGAAGACTTTGGGAGTGGCCATGAATGTGCTCAATGATTGTTCACGTTGCATTCATGTTGTCTTTGATCAGCTATAGTGCAACAGCTGACCTTTTGCAAGGCATGTGCCATGCAACTACTGATTCCAAGCCATATGCACACATGGTCAAGCAGGTTTGCTGCAAGCAAGCCAGTCCTTGCTCAAGCACCTGCATAGCATGAGTCACTCACAGCCCAGCACCTCCATGTCTGATGTCATTGACAAGACCACAGAGAGAGTCACGAAGATATGCCGCAACATTTTGCGCAGTTTTCTGCTGAGCAAATATTTGTGGAGCGAGCTTGTGCTGAAAATACAGCTGGTTGCAGCACTTGATTCATTGATGAGAAGGCTAGTGGTGAAGTGTCCAAGTGCCGAGAACGGGCGTCTGGAATTAAAATCACAGCCCACAACAGAGTGCTGAGCTGTCCATTGTTCCAGACAGGCTGAGCCAACGTGTTGATGCAAAGTGCTGTTGACTGCAGGCTTCATTGATGAGAAGGCTGGTGGCGAGGTGGCCAAGCGCCTAGAACGGGCATCTGAGATTGAGATCACAGCCCCCAACAATGCTGACCGCTTGATCATGACCAGACAGGTCTGCTGCATGCACTGTGCAAACATGAAATGAAAAAAGCAAACAAAAGGAGAGTTGATGCCATTTTGCACCATAGTGAGAGCCTGTATGCGTAGACTGAGCCCCAGAACCATTCGTGGAATGCCCTATCTCCTTTCAACGCAGTCATCATGTGTTGTTGCTTTCTGCAGCTGTTGATGCTGATCAGCTCCTGATTTTTGCAATATTGTCTTGCTCAGTCGTGCCTTAACTCATTGCAATGGCCCCTTTGTTGCAAAATTAGAATTTTAAGAATTTGATGAGAACTGATTGCACTGGCATGCATCTCAGATCAAAACTTGACAACAGTCTGAATGTGGCATGCAGAGTTTGCAAAAGGTACTGTCCACTGATCTGCAAGAGCTAGTGTCCGCCATTCCAGCGGACTTGCACTTGCGATGGTACACTGCTGAGCATGGGGTAAGCACTTCTGGACCTGAGAAGTATGCTATGCGTTTCATGACATGTCACTATGCTTCACATTGCTGAGCATGGGGTGAGCACATGCACTGTAAACTTTTGGATGTGACAGTGCATGCTGGTGGTCACTTTTTTGCAGTGAAAATGCATGCTGCGTGCAGAATGACCTGCAGTGGTGATCTTTTTGGCTCATCATCGTGTCCTGCTGCTGCCATGCATGTCTGCAAATGTGTACATGCTGTGTGTGGACTGACCTGCAGTGTGATCACTTGCTTTTGCTGACAAGTGATCTGCTGCTGCTGCTGTGCATTTATGCACATGTTCCTGAGGCTTGCCTGTTGATAGCGTTCACAGCAGGTTCTGTTTGCTACTCTGCAGAGCAGGGCCTCGTATCTTGTGTGTGATGCAGTTGTGTCTGTGTGCAGAGCTCCCTCACTAGCGAAATGCGCGCCCTATCTTTTAGTCACACCACTCACTTTCACCATCGACACTTCCCAGAAGCACGTCATGATTTCATGATTCAGCATCCCCAAGATTTCTTGGACGGTGTGACAGCAGACATGGCAGCAGAGGCTTCTGAGCAAGCTCATGCTCTTGATTTCATCAAACGGCATCCGCAGCCGCAGCAGTTTGCGCCAAACTCAAGCCCAGATTATGAAGCAGCGCATCAACATAGGCGGCTGTCACAGCATGAGCTGCGGCAGCAGCGGCGGCAGGCCATGCCTAAGCATATCTACATTAGTAATGACTACCGGTCTAGTCATGACTCAGGTGGGTGCTTATTCATGCTTGATTGCAGTGCCATTGTTCATGTCACAGCATGAGCTGCGGCAGCAGCGGCGGCAGGCTAGGCCTAAGCACATGTAGATTAGTAATGAATTCCGGTCTAGTCATGACTCAGGTGAGTATTGAGTGATGCGTCATACCTGTCGCCAATGGCAAGTCAGCAGCCAATGCTCAAGACATCTACATTCGTATACATCACATTACAGCTCCAGTGATGAAGGTGGGTGCTGACTCACGGCTCAATGCATTAAATTGCTGCTGTGATGCAGTAGTACTGTTCATGTCACTGCATGAGCTGCGGCAACAGTAGCAGCAGGCCACACCTAAGCATATTTACATCAACAGTTACGGATCCAGTCACAATGCAGGTATGTGCTTGGTTGTGCTTCAATGCATTATGTTATTGATGTCATGCAGTGCTGATGTTTGCGTCACAGCACTAGCTGCGGCAGCAGCGGCGGCAGGCCATGCCTAAGCACATCTACACTCATAATGGTTACAGGTCTAATCATGACTCAGGTGAGTGATTAAGTACGCTTTACTGCAATGATATTGTTGTCAAGTCAACTTTCATAGAATGCTCAAGCCTGTGTGCTTATGCATCAGCAGCAGTAGTATGGTGAAGGGCGCCTGCAAAAGCAAGCCAAAAGCAATGTACCAACAAGCAACAAGTGCAGCAAAAGTGTCCATGGGTGACTCTAGTGGTTGTGGCACTTCAGGATTCCAAGCTGCCGAACTGTTTTTTGCATTTGCAGCTTGAATCGTTAAATGACAGAGGCCCCGCCCATGATCAGAGGAGGACAAATTGGCAAAATTTGTCCTTCTCACCTGCGCATCAAAATGTTGTACGATGTGACATGGTCATTGCTGCAGCACTGGGTATGGTTGCTTGCCTAGGTTTCACACATGCCACAGCAAACCTGTTTGGGAGCTGGAAAGCATGTGGATGCTCATGCTCAATTTTAAGCCGTAGAAAGCGCTAACAATGGATATGAAATTTGACACAGACTGTGATGTTGCATTGCAGGTCTTGTGAATCCTGCAGCAGTGTGGTTGGAGGGGTACGGATGGATGATGATTGTAATGCATTACAAGGGTTGCTTTGGGTCAGATTGCCCTCTGCAGGTCAGCCTCGCAACTTTGTTTTTTTGTTTTTTCCGTTCTCGGTCAGAAGCGTCAATTTGACTCCTGATTTCCTATTTCATTATTGAGCCTGAAGACAGCAGGGGCATGCTGCAAATCCGCCCAACTAGGTCCCAGACTATCTGGCATGCATGCACATGGCTAGTGTTGATGCATTGTGATTGTGCATCTGATGTATTTCTCTGAGTCCGCCTTGATTTGACTCTGATTTTCTGTTTCTTTCCTAAGCTGAATGACATCAAGGGCATGCTGCAAACCTGCCCAACTAGGTTCCAGACTGTCTGGCATGCACTCAGCCAGTGTACACTATGGTTGTGCACTTTGCTGCTGTCTTGCTTTGGACAGAGTGAATTTGGGCAGATCCACCAATCATTTGCTCTGGTATGCTTGTTGTGTATCCTGCATTGTCGCTGCAGACATGCCTTCACACATGAGTGGCTGTGCGTGTTTTGACTTGCGCATTGATCAAATGCCTTCAGCATACGTGTCCGGACTGCCTCAATGTCCTTCTGACATGCGTGGCATGCATATGGCTTGCAAGTGAAAGCTTGGTACTGAAAGTCACTGATGTGTCAGGTGTTGTTCACATCATGTGCATGTGTGCAGACTGAGCAGGCCTTCATGCTGCCGTTCTTAGCACAGATGGGCTTTGCAGAAGGTTCCTACTCACAGGGCCCAGCTTGACTAGTCAAAGTCACTGCTACTCTTTGCCAAGTCTTTGTCAAGTCATGTTTGCCTGTGCAGACTGAGAGAGCGTTCACGCCACCGCTGTTAGCAAGAATGGGTTTTGCAGAGGAACCCAACCCACGTAACATCACGCAACCCAGCATGACCAGCTTCAACCAGCAGTCCTGGGACGCTGTGACTGAAGAGGTGTCAGCACATCCTGTTGGCGGTCTCCGCTGTACATCTTTCAGGTAGGCTTATGTTCTAGCAACATTTGCAAAAGCAGTAGTAAGCAAAGATAACAGCAAGCTTCAGCAAGCGACCCTGGGACGCTGTGATTGAGGAGGTGTCAGCACATCCTGTTGGTGGTCTCCGCTTCACCTTTTTCAGGTTAGCTGTGTGGTGATGACAGCATCAATTGTGAAAGTTGTAGTAGGCAATGTCGTCAACAGCATACTGCTGGTACTGACAACATTCTTGAGGAGGTTTTGGCACGTCCTGTTGGCGGGCTCCGCTTGACCTCTTTCAAGTGGGCCCATGGGACAGCATCATCTTGCTACCAGGACGATGATCAGAAGTAGTCATAGCCACAACAAGTTTACCAGTGACTAGTGGCATTACCCTTAGAATGACTATCAACCAGGCAAACAACTGGTAAGGACAGTACTTGCCCTAGTCTTGTGCAGTAGTGCAGGAAAACATGACAACAAAGCTATCAACAACAAATGCTGTACATCCCGACGTGTTGGGTAAGTGTGAATTCATGTCCTCTCAGCATTGTGTTGGCCGGAATCTATAAATGTTTTTCTGGCGCGTTTCAGGCACCAGTGCTTTTGAGCTAAACTTTCCAGCACCCAGTGTACTCAGGCAGGATGCATGATTGTTAATCAGCTGAGCCGGTCTTATGCAGTTCATCAGTACAGCTGTTTAAAGTGAACTCAGCGCTTGAGCTTCAATGACTGTTGTGTTCCTGTGTATGCAGGCCGTTTGTATATCAGGGACAGCTGCATGTATCATATGCCTTGGGAATTTTTGACAAGGCACACCACTTCGGCTTTCTTGCTTGAGCTTATACCTTGCCCATATCAATTGGGCTTTTGTGACTGTTGTGACGATGCTGTTGCAGGCCATTTGTACATCAGCGACAGCTGCATGTATCACATGCCTTGGAACTTATTGTTAAGTTCATCACTTGAGCTTTTTGCATTGAGCCCATCAAGAAATTTCCTATGGTCCTTGTGGTGGTGCTGTTGCAGGTCATTTGCATATCAGGGACAGCTGCATGTATCATACGCCTTGGAACTTATTGTTAAGGTCCAAAAATTAATGTATTGGTGTGTTTGCAGGCCATTTGTATATCAAGGACAGCTGCATGTATCATACGCCTTGGAAATTTTCGACAAGGCCCTCGAGGTCAATTCAGAGACCCGCAGTGACAAGCATAAGATACGGTTCCAAGGCACAGGGTTTGCTCGCCTGGACCTGCAAACCCTACAGCTCCATAGCTTGGCAGCTTTTGCCCAGCCATTAATTCCCAGACGTGAATTTCCCTGCTGTGACAAAAACTGGGGCGTGTTTGAAGTCTGGGCCGAACTGTACATCTTCTACACTCTTCTTCCGTGCTTGACGATCTTCAAACTGGATCAGAGTCAAGACACAGGTGCCTCTTTTGTGTATGCATCATGCCTCAATGACGATGTCGGCGCTTGGATTTCTGACTCGGCCAATCTGGAGATGCGGGATGTGAGAATCAGCGGCCATCCAACAGTGTGGTCTGACTACCCCCAGACGCTGCTGGTGCTGGTGCATCATAACTGGCGAAAGCATGGTGGGTCGAAACATTGGGCTGTGTTGCTTGAGTTTGACCCCCGGTGGCGCAGTTTCACAGTCACTGCAGTATCCAAGGAACCTGTCCTAGACCACGAGGAATACTATTTGTACAATGAGGCAGTTCAGAACGTCATAGCAGTTGGCAGCTATCATCTTTCAGGCGGGCATCTGAGAATCCTGTATGGTGATGGTGACAAATACTCAGCTTTTGCTGATGTCAGCACAGCCAGCATTGAATGGCTGAATTTAAACTCGACTTCGGCATCTGAATGGACAGAAGGTTTGAATGTAGCTTTAGGTGATAGGGTCAACAGCATAACCTACACTGAGTATGAGAGCTTGGTATGGTAATAAAAGAAACCAAATATTATTTAGGGCTTGAGAGCAGTGAGGGTTTGTTTGGCACCATAGATGTGCTGATGCCCAATGACAGCTTGAAATTTGCCCAGCAACTTGATGAGTCATTTGTGTTTTCGCTGTTTGCTCATATTTCGTTTTCCCCCTTTGCAGGATGCTAGCTTTGCTTTGGTGGATTCAAGTTTGTGCAGCGCGCACCAGCCTTCAAGAACATTAATTTGCTGTGATCATGACAATTGCTGAATGCATGACGCACACACTTGTTTAAGCTGTGCCAGTTTAGCTTTGTGTCGTTAGGTCCAAGGAATGCAGCCTGCTTGCTCATATATGATTCTGACCCTTGAATTTCGATGCGCATGATTAGAGATTCAAGTCGCAACTCAATGCGCTTTGGGTGTGACTGTGAGGCCATATATGGGCCGGTAGTGACCAGACTTACCGTGTTGTCCCCTAATGTAAAGCGTCCAATATCAGTTGCACCTCATGCCGTGCACACCTACACAAATACTTCATACAGCTGGCAAGCATTGATCTGTTCGATTTTAACTTTGTTTCATGTCAGTCTGCTCTGAGGTGTAAAGCAACACTTGTTTCCAACATCCAAAGTTTGAACGCAACAACATGCGATTCACAGCATCACCGCCTGATGCGCTCATGGAATCACGCTGTGTGCATGCAGTCGGCAATTGTAGTGTTTGTCACTTGCCAACTTGCCATGTAGCGAGCACATCTACCAATACAGCTGCAACCACAACATGCTAATAATCTGCAGCACAACAAACTACAAAACACCATTCTCAAGGCAGCTTTCAAGCCAGCTGTTTACACAACATACACAACTGATGTTGCACAGCTATCGCTGCTGTCTGCTTTCAACTTGCTCAACTGCACTACCTAACAACAGCTTGGAGTAGAACTTATGCATAGTCACAGGCCAAGAGACAACTTGCTGATTCTTTTCTGCAGTAACTTTGCCTGCAGGCGAAACATGCCAATACGCTGAGCCAAACATCAGCTTGACACTTTTGCCATTCAAATCTTCATCTGGGCTAGTCTGATGTTCTGAATGCAATGATGTGCTTGTGTCTGCAGAACCTAGACCAATCTGTGTCATTGCTGATTGCCAGAACGTTGGTCCTGAATCTGATTGTTGCCGCCCAGATGTGCTTGCTTCTGGCAATTCAGATGTATGATTTGAACCACTGCTGCTGCTGCCATAGCCGACCCACGACTTGGCCTTTTCCCAGTAAGATTCCTCACTGCTGGAAAGCTGCTGAGGCGGCTGCTGGGGCGCATTATGACTACCCAAGCCGACCCATCCCTTGAATGTTTCCCAGTACGACTCATCCTCGAGATCAAGTGGGCGCATTGCAGGTGGTTTAAGGACTGACGGTGCTATTCCTAGCCAGGTGTAACCAGCAGTGATTTCGCCAGTTTTGCGCTCAGAAAGCCACCGTAACAGCAATTCCTTGTCTGTTCTCTCGGCAACTTCAAACGCACTGATTCTGAAGCCTGGCTGGAGGTCTGAGGACTCAATCTGTGCGTCAGTGAGGCTATCTGGCACTCTGAATAGCTTCATAGCCCCCCGCTCTAATTTGAAGACTGGGCTGGTGAGAAAGGAATGGGCATATGTCAGCATCAGATCTTCGGGATTTTTGCATGAGATTCGCGACAACGTCTCCTTCGGCACTGTGACCTTGAAGCAGTCTTGGTACGGCTGAGTCTCGTAAGTCGCTGACTGCAGCAACGACAAGCAGGGTTAAAGATGGCAAGCACTTATATGCTAGGTCTCAGCAAAACGTCTGGCATACCGGTCTTTTGCCGTCGGTTCCGAACATCCTTGCCTTAGCAAGCAATGTGTTTGCAGGCAAGCTGACCTCCTCGACACGTAGAGCTGGCGATACATAGTAGTAGCCGATTGCTGCACCAGTCACAATCAGTCCCGCGGTTTGCGTGCGTTTGATCCACAATGGTATCACCGACATCGCAGACGTCAGTGTCAGATCAGCCTGTCATCGTTCAGTCCCGACGATGCCCTCAAGTCGCGCTTTGTTGTCGTGCAGAAGTTTGCATGCAGCTGTGCAGGCTGACGCGGAACGCAATTCGCATGGCGTATCTGCAGACATGCAGACAATGCAGCAACAGTAGCAGCTGCCAATGCTGACGGTCCATGCATGTGTATTGAGTCTAGCGGTGGTCAGTGTCGACAAACCTTCTAGATCTCTTCCTGTGACACAAGAATTCATCTCAGTCTACGGACCCTATTGTTCTCCAGCAATGCATCAACGCTTAAGGGGCATCATTTACCAGTCCACCTTGCTGTTGTAAACTGCTTATGGCTGATGTCTCAGATTTCGCATGTTGGCAAAATATATGCTTGAACGCAGTACATGCAGTCTGCATTATCAGAGTCACCAGCACGAGCAATGCATGAGATCACCAAGAAAGTCACATTACATCAGATGTGTGCTTGTACAGCTATTACTTGTATGAGGAGGAAAAAGCCTGCGACCCAAGTCGAGGTTCTGAAGTGCAGAACAGAACTGCCTAGTAAGAAATGCTAGCAGCACAGAATATGGCACAAACTGATGGTGAGTATGGTGACTGAAGCAAGTTTGCCTTGCAAGAAAATTCAGATATGTTCTTATTCAGCACCAAAATTGTGACGCTGCAGGCAAGTCCTGACTTTACAACCTAATATTATGAAATCAAAAGGAAACGGCAGCAATTACTATCACATGTTACTTGACCGCATGGCATCAGCAGAGCATGATTTTCTGATTAAAAGCATGCTTGCAGACCCATTTGTGACAAAAAATTGCAGCTAATTGTCTGAAAGCATGAACCCAACAACATGCAGTGCACGGTGCTTGTCATAGTATGGAACAAGTGTGACTGTACAGTGTTGCAGCTTGCATATTGCCACAACATTTCCCTGTGCCAGCATTTGCAGCTTTCCCAACTGCTTTTCAGACAGGAAATCCAGTCTGCACCGCATCACAAAATGCCTGCCCAACTTCACATCTTTCTGAGTTGCTAGACTAGTCACAAATAGTGTGGGTGGTAACTGCTCAAGGTACTTTTTGGGTATCAGAGCAGTCATGTAGAACAACTCCACAGTGCTTGACCCCAACTTGTGTTTTACTTTTCCGCTCCATAGCGTGGTTTGCAGCGAACCCTGGTCCAGCTCAGCACTAACAGCAGACTGCAATTGTGCCTCATTTCGCGTAGGGTCTGCCAGATTGCGGCCACTGGGGCTGACCTCTGGCAGGGGGTCCAGCTTGAGGGGGGGTATGTGCATGGGTAGCTGCACCAGGGGTGGGGGGGTTGAGAGGGGTAGGGTGGGGAAGCTGAGGGGGCTCAAGTGGCCTGAGATGGGGGGACCCACAACACTAGCAAATATCTGTGGATTTTCTCCAAGCGCCCCTGCAGAATTGACCAGATACGTCAGCATCTCATCAGCATCTCGTGAATAAACCTAATTGCCTTCAAGTGTCACTAGCATACACCTGAGGGTTGAGGGTTTGCAGACGCCCGTGCAGGAAAACATTCAGAAGATCTTATGTTAGACAGAGCCAAATGAAACACAACTAAATGCAGCAACTGGTGCAGGTCTTGGGCCACGCACACCCGGCACCTGTGCAAGCATGTGAATTTGTAATCCTTGATGAGTCAGATGGTCATCTGCTTCTGGGTACAGCACAGAAAGCCTCAGGCAATAATACGCATCAGCAAGCACACAGAAATATCTGTGGCGTGGGCAATTGCAGCATGCAACAGCATTCTTGGTGCAACAGGATTTGCAGGTTCACAAAACATCAATAGCTGCTGATGTCAAGATGGATCAATGTTTTGATGTTTGCTTTGAAAGCACAGTGACAAAGCAGGAACAGCTTCAGGCAAACTGTGAGCATCAGCAAACACACGGAGGCATCTGTGATGTTGGCCAGGTCATTAAGAATCACAACATAGTTGCTCCTGTATGTTCACTAATGCTCACAATTTGACACTCTTTCTGTTGGTCTTTTATCTTGTCTGTCTGGCGCCAGAACTGGCCTACTTGGAAGCACAGCACCAACTAGTCCAGCACATTAGATTTGGCTACAATACAGCATGCAGCAAGCTTGCTGGCACGCAACAGCTTTGCTGGTGCAACAGCAACATCACAACTCAACTGATGTGATATCAGCTTAGCACTAGGCTACAGTGAATGCTTGCAATTTGTAGCATGTTGGTGAGAACATGTGCAACACTGTCTGTGGTGTGTGCGACCTGGATGCTGCATGCTGCAACATATGGCAATGAAGACGATGCACAACGCAACTGGCAGACACCATTTGTGACTCACTTGCAAGCCCACTGTCGCTCTGATGCAACCCTGACTCAGCAGCCTGAGCTTTGAGTCTCTGAGCTGAGTCAGCTGACAAGGTAATTGACACTGTGGCTGGCTTTTCATTGTTGGCAGTGGGGCTGCTGCTAGCGGCCCTGTTGACAGCAGGAGATGCCCCATTGCCGTTCTGGGATGCCCTGACAGCTGCTGAATGCTGTTTTAAATTTCCACCTGCCTCCTGAGAGGCTCTTCTGTCCAGCTTACTGCCTGATGCCCCTGCGTCATCAGTGACCAAAGTCATAGATTGACCACCACTTATAAATCAGTTCACAGAAATCAGTTCACAGGGAAACGGATACAGAAAGCTGCTGAACATTTGTTAGTCTGAAGGCCTGGACAAGTAATCACTGAATACGCATTCAATCAAAGAAATTGAGAATTGCTCTGGATTGATGGGCGACTCTCCACAGATGCCAAACAGCAGGAATGCCAGAATGCTGGCGCACAACTGTTCAGTCTTCGGCACTCCTTTGCAAAGGCTACTTTGCCAGGCAACATGCGCAGACCTTGATATACAAACACTGACACATATGTATGGCTGCTAAGCACAGCAGCAATTATCAATCTTGGGATATGCTGCTGTGCTTTGCAGAGGAGGGTTACTCAAGCAAACACTTGCTCCAAGCCTGACATGCGTAACTTGGCTGTAACAGTGCCCTTACACATGTGATGTCGAAGGCAGATGCACTTCTCACGGGAAAGTGAGATTCAGATCAGCCAAAAACAACATATGGCTGAGCGCACAGTCACTCACCGCAAACAATGTCATGCCCTGAAAGACATACACAGCTGGTGTGGCAAAGACAATCAAGCACCCTGTGCATGGGTGCGGGCTCATGCCCAGCACCAAAACTGTCAGCTCCTACCCGAGGTCCAGGCATGAGATTGTGATCACACATATGCCGAGCACGACAGCAGAACTGTCAGGTCCTACCTGAGGTCCAGCCATGAGATTGTCATCACACACATGCCGAGCACGACAGCAGAACTGTCAGGTCCTACCTGAGGTCCAGGCATGAGATTGTGATCACACATATGCCGAGCACAACATCAGAACTGTCAGCTCCTACCCGAGGTCCAGCCATGAGATTGTCATCACACATACGCAACAGTATACAGAAAGCATGCCTGCCACAGCTCCATGCACTGCAGCTGGCTGCTGCCCTGCACTGCTCCTTTGTCTAAGCATGTATGCACAAATGCACTTAAGATAAGGCACAGACAAAAGCAGATAGATACACAGGTTTGCTGTGACTTGTAGCTGGCTGCTGCCCAACAGCAGCATCAGAGGAACCTGCCTTGATCAAGCGTATGTCCCCAAATGCTGTTAAACACCATGTTGCACCAAGAAACAAGCAAGAGGAAATCATGAAGCAAACATGCCTGCTGTGACTTCATGCACTGTAGCTGGCTGCTGCCCCACCGCAGCATCAAAGGACCCCGCCTTGACCAAGCGTGTGTCCACACACATTGGCAGAATCTCACACAGAGAAGCACGAAGTGACTTGCCTGCTGTGACCTGATGCACTGTGACTGGCTACTTGTTTGACCATGCATCCAAACATACTGTCATCATCAGAACACAGAGAAAAGCATATAGAGGACATGTCTGCTGTGACTTCATGCACTGCAGCTGGTTGCTGCCCCACAGCAGCAGCACAGGACACTTCCCTGTCTAAGCGCTTGAACACACATGCTGTCAAGCTTGATCCCTGTCTGGACAAGTACCCTCACATGCTGTCATCATCACTAGGAGAAGGACATCAATATAGGTATGAAGAAAACATGCCTGCTGTGACTTCATGCACTGTAGCTGGTTGCTGCCCCACAGCAGCATCAAAAGGATCCTCCTTGTCCGAGCGTGTGTCCACACACCGCAGCACAGTCCCCAAAGACACAACACGCTCCAATCCTGAGCTGATTAGGGTTGAGCTCTTCTGCCGTTTGGCAGAACCTGCCTTGGAGGCTGAATCAACAGCACTTTGGGCATCCCTGTCCCTCTTACTTTTGCCTGCATCAAAACATTTCACTGTTACTTACTATTGTCACTGTTATCAAAGGACTATGACCAGGTTCCTCCCGTCACTGCTGCTTTGGTAAAAAGGGCAACGATTTTTTGCTTACATGGAAAGTTGCTTATGTGAAGCGGGTGCTGGCTATCTGCAGTGCCTGCTTGAAATGGTAGCTGAAGACCACGTATGCAAATGGCATACAGAGGCAGCATAGTGCAAACTGTGGTGTCCTATTCAAATTTATTCACTCCAGGGTCAGTGGGCCCATCCAAACTTATCCCACTCCAGGATCAATGGCCCACCAACCATGCTGTGCCATGCAAAATGGACAGCACAATACCACGACGACAAATTGACTGTGATGTCCTGTCGAGACATATTGACTCCAGATTTGCTCCCACTCCAGGGTCAATGACCCTTCGATCATGCTGTGCCATGCCAAAAGGACAGCACAAGCACCATGCTGACAGACTGAACTGTGATTGCCCATTGAGACTTGTTCACTCCAGGGTCATGCCAAATGGACAGCGCATGCCTAGTGATGATAAATGATTGAAGATGACGTATGATTGTATCCACATGGGCAACACAGGCATTGCAACAACATTGTCCAGACAGAGACTTGAATTTGCATGCCTGATGACTGCTTTGATGCTGCTGAGCATGATCTCAGACTGTGCTATGATGTCAGTCAGGTTGCCTAGCAGCAAGGCACAAACTGAGATCATGCTTGGCAAGAACAAAGCACTTTGCAGACACGCTGTGACACATACCCTTGCCAGGAGGACCCTGAGTGAATGTCCAGATGCTTACTCTTACTAGGCACCAATCATGACACATGCAAAAAAGACTTTTGAGATATGCACATACGTATGACTTGCATACTTTGCTGCATATACACACAAAGGCAATCACAAAAGCCACACCATATGGTCAAAACTGGATCAAGATGAAGTGTGCATCGTTGTCCAAACAGTCTTGGAGGTCCTGGCACAGATCTACACTTTCTTTTGATTTCCTCAACCAGTGCTGTGGAGAGCAACAACCAACAGGCCAATAATCAACAGAGCAAAGTGATTTTGCTGACCTGCTGAGTCAGCTGACTTGTCTGAATCTGAACTGGACTGTCGTGAGTACCCATGTTGCTCATGTCTGAGTGACTGTGCTTCTGCAGCCTCAAAAGGGCTAGGGTTGACTTGACACTGACCACTCTGCTGCACTTGTGCTGACGCATCCCTTGATGCCTCGTCTTTGTCTACACCTCTGTCTACACCTGTGGCCGCAGTTGAAGTAGACACAGAAGGGCTGTTTGCAGTGGGAGGGCTGTTGGCACGTGGCGGCCCTGCCCTCTCGCTGACTAACCCATGACTGTCATGTACTGAGCCTGCTCTGTCAGAGGGAGACGCAGGACACTGGGCAGAGGAATGTGACTCAGACGCTGACTTTGGACGCTGCCCATTTTGCACAACACGTACTGTGTCAAAAGGCTTCTGCAGGCTACGCATTTCTGCTAATGACTTAGCTGCTGAGTGTGCTGAGGACCCGTTTGAACGGCCATTCTTGGACTTGAGAACATGCAGCTTTGGTGAGTCCTGCTGACCAACGGAGCTGTGCACAAGCCTTCTGGAACTGAGCGACGGCCCTGAATGCAACTTTATTCCCTGGTGTTCTGCAGGCTGGGGAAGGCTGCTTTGCACTGAGCTGGGCTGAAGCACAATGGTGGTTGTGGTAGGGATGGACTGTGTCTCAGAGGAGCGCTTGATGGTAATTACTGGAACTGAGGTGCGTGACGCTGCATCCCCAAGCTGAGAATCTGCTCTTTGTACATGAAGCTCTGTTGAAGATGGTATACTGCCTACAGGTTTGCATGATCAGTCAGCGAAAAAGGACATGCAAGCCAGTGACGTGGTTGACCAAACTGACAATGCCATCTGCCAGTTGGCCAAGCAAAGTTGCAGGCAGATGATGCATAAAGGATGTTAAACAAAGTCTGCAGCAGGTGAGCAGGCACTTCCGGACCTTGCTTTGGGCTGCCCTTTGGCGAATTGCTGCTCTTCGCCTCCACGATGTGCTGGAAGTCTAGCAGGCGAAGAGCAGCCGCGGTCGCGACAGCCGGTCCTTGCTTGTTGCAAAGATCGACTGCACGCTGTAAGCTCTCCGGCAAACCACTACTGTTCCAATCGCTGTCCTTACGAGCGACGTCGACGGCTTCATTCAAAAGTCCGCTGACGACGTGCTTGTCCAGTCGCTTGGTCGGCAAATCCTGCTCAGCGCTTGGTGTGCCTTGCAGCTGCCTCACAAGGTCATACCAGGGGGGAGCCATTAACTGGCGCAAAGCTGCTTCGCAATATTGGACACGAACTGTTACTTGGAAATTTCAGCCGCAGCAAATAAGCTGCCGTGGGCGCCAGGTTTGTTCCCGACGCTTGAACCTCAAGTCGCACTCTGCCAGAATCTGCTTATATTACGCGAAGCTGCACGACGCGCATGAAGGCGCCGCTCCACCAGAGTCGCAGTACTGACAGCAAAGGCAGGCAAGCGCGCAAAAATTTGCGCAAGGCACCATGCGTATGAGGTAGCGCTCATGTAAGCTTGAGGCCATTGTTGCCGTTGTAGCTGCTGGCTGCATCTTCAGAAGCTGCCGACAACTACAGGGAAGCCGCCCCCACGGCTTTACGGGACGCACCTCGTAGCTACGGGAATGTGGGATTTGACGCAAATCATTAAACTTTCTGATGCAACAGCGCTTGAGACTCGATGGTCACTTTGAGCATGGGAATCCTGACGCAATGCAACGCACGATTTAAGGCAAAGCATGCAACCAATCCTGCATGCAATCGCTGTTGCATCAAGATTGCATATACACTTAGTTAAAGCATGTACATTTAGCTAGGCAATGCGCATGCTTGCCATGCACGGTATCGCCGCAATGGTCAATGTGGCATGAATCTCTTCAAGCGCGGGCATAAAAGTGTGTCTTTCGATGCAACAGCGCATGCATGCAGGATTGGTCGGATTAGATTGCCGGACTGAATTCTTGGCCATTAACTTTGTGGCGCTTTCCCTGTGATGCATAGAGCACACAGGAACCTGTTACAATTGCTGAAATCTTGACCATGACATCATAAATGCTGCCTTCTTTGATTGCAAACCGTTTTACTGTGGCTTGTACAAGGATTTACGCATGCTGCGCACGTATAATCAACTCACGGCAAGGGTCAGTGCAGTGCAAAGACACGCCAACAGGCCAAGCCCCTGTGCTCTGCTGTCCAGAACATTTGACCAGATATCGTCAAAGCAGCAGCTGTACATAGACATAAAGGTGTGAAAAAAAATGCAAGGCCGCAGACCGAACTGACCTGTTTATTCAATGTCGACTTTGGCAAGGGGAAATCGTGTCTAGCAGTCACAAAGCGTGTGCCCCATTTGGAAGGGTGGATGTGCCACACATTTCGTCTGTACACCCTTGTATGATGTTTTTCGACTCCTCTGTCAGCCGATATAAAGATTTTGTGTGAATCCATGAGACAGGGCCCCCAGAACGTGCTGCATTGTCATCCGGAATGCGTTCCAGAATCAATGGCTGCAGTTAAAAAGCGTATAACTCGGATCATATTGCAGACATCTGTATATGCGTGGAGCACCATTCACAACACACAGTTATGAGACACAGTTGCAAGGCTCATGAGCAAAGCACGAAACGTCTAGCCTTGCACAAACAAGAGGCTTTATGTTTGCATGAAGCCCACTGCCTCTGAGTGATGCAAGACATGGCTGAATGCAGAAAGCTTCATGATCATATGCGTGTTAGTGACTGCATCAACCATCACGCTCACCTCAGCATTTGGAGGGTTGTAGACATTCATGAACTGGTCAACTGTCCAGTGGAACCATCTCATGAGGAATACTCTCAATGCCAGGCCGTGTGTGAGCAGCACCAAGGATGTGTTATCCCTGAAACGGCCTGCATTGATGTCCCTGATCATGTGATCCTCAAAGATGGTCATTCTGTCATACACATCCGCCCTGCATGCAAAACGTCACGTGTCAATCATTGATGCTCACATCTTTGATGGCTGTTTTTAGGATGTTGGCACTTTCCTTCTCTAGCACACATGTGTTGCAGAGCTGATTGCTTGAGGGAAAGACATGACAAGCTAGCATGCCTGCACACACGCTATTTTGCACTGCATTGCACGCAGACACACTTGATCACAGGCAAATTTGTAAAACAGGATCACAACACAACGAGCTGTTGGACAAAGGAGCTTTTGATCGTCCAAAGGCTTGCCGCAGTCAACATATGCTGCTGAGCCATGCATCCGCAAGCAGCATATAATGTTTGCATCTTAGCTCGTAACATGCTACAAGCAGTATGCACACGTAGACTGCCAACCAGGAGCCAGTGGCAGACATACTGTGTGACAAGGAACAACTTGATAACATGCAGCAAGCACCACTTACCCAGACTCTCCGTTGGGAAACCGGTAAAAGAAGCGACCAAAACGCAGCCTTTCCGCCTTCTCTCGCTGTTTCCCCTCTGCATCCTACAAGAAGGCAGGCATCAACATCAGGCCACTGCAGTGAATGCGAATGAGCAGGCACAAGGATGTCAAGCCTACATGCTGTCAAAAGGCTGCTCTCTGAAACGTGTTTCAACTTGAAATGCCCTTCAGCCGATCAAGCAGAAACGGTATGCTATGCAGAAACAACAGGACAGGCCTGAGACTTGCCAAAGTCCTGCTCCCTAAGCTGTGCATTTCTTGCACCCTTCCAACCACTCAGACAAGAGCACGATGCTATGCAGACACAGCAGGACAGACCTAGTCAGGCCAAGTCAGCAGCTGTACACACACGACAGGACAGACCTGATCAGACAAGAGCAGCGTGCTATGCAGACACAGCAATACGGACCTGGAAGTTGCCAAAATCCTGCTCTCTAAGCTGCACTTCTTCTTGCACTCCCTTCAATTGGTCTGGAGAGAAGCAGTTGCTGACGCTGTCATGTGTTTGGCGAGAGCGCTTGTAGGGGGAAGTGTAGAAGAACAGATGGTACGGCTGACCATCGCTGTCCATTTCCTCTTTGATCTTCTGGCCTGCTTGCTCTGCTTGTTGCATTCCTCTCAACGTCTGCAGCACACAACCAACACATCAGGTGATACTCTTGAGAGGAGATACTGCGAAGGAACAGCAGGCAATTTGTCTGGCTTCAGCATTTGGCCTGCTTGCTCTTGTGTTGCACTCCCCTGAGAGTCTGCAGCACACATGCTTGAGATCACCTTTTGAGGCAAGGGTGCCCTCGATTTGCTGTTACCAGCAGGTGCTATGGCTTACTTTTGCCAGTCAAGCTTGCTTGCAGGTCTGCATGTCTATGAGAGCCGAAAGTCAGGCAATCAACAATCCAATGTGCTGCAAGTTTGAGGCAATTAGTCCAGAATCCTGCTGTGGCTTGCGCCCCTCATGCGGTCTCGGCCCACTACCCAGGCTGGCGGAGTGTTTGAGCTGCCTTGCTGTAGATGTGTGCGACAACGTCGGTCACAACATTGCTGCCACAGATATGCAAGGAACTAAGAACAACAAAGCTTGAAGCACACCAGAAGGTAAAGGACCACAAGATACTGGGGGCTGTTTGAGCTGCCTTGCCGTATATATGTGCAGCAGTGTCAGTCACAGCATTACTTCCACAGATATACAAAGAGGCATGAAGCAAAACAGAAGACAAAAGACCACAACTTGCCATGCAATTTGTGATCCTGTGTTTCCTGGTGTGCTGAATGCTGTACTAAGTAAACGGATGCTGTACAAGTAAAGTTTTCCGGTTACACAGCTGTGACAGCAGAGCCTGAGCCTGTCGATCTTATGCGTCTAACCCCACTATCCAAAATGGCAAAATGTTTCAGCTGCCTTGCTGTAGCTGTGTGCAGCATTGTCAGTCACAGCATTGCTGCCACAGATATGCAACGACTTGAGAACAACAAAACATGAAGCACACCAGGACTTTAAAGACCACAATTTGTCATGCATAATGTGATCCTGTCTCTTCTGGTGTGCTTGATGCTTGACTGTCTTCGAGGCCTTGCATGTGTGTGATAGCAGAGGGTAAGAGTGTCTGCCTTATGTATGCACCTGACAGACTGTTTTTGCAAGTGCGCAAGCGCAAAGAGTTGATAGCAACAAAGCATGAAGCACAATAGGAGGTCAAGAGTCAACTTGCCACGTGTTTTGTTGATCTTGTCTCTCCTGGTGTGCTTCATGCTTTACTGTGGTGTTTCCTCTTTGCACATCTGTGGCAGCAGAGCCTGATGTTGTCTGCTTTATAAGTCAAAACCCACTGCTGATTGGCGGAATGTTTGAGTTGCCTAGCTGTAGACATGTGCAGCAATGTCAGTTACGGCATTGCTGCCACTGATATGCACAGGCAAGAGCAGCAAAGCATGAAGCACAACAGGCTGTCCAGGATCACAATGTGCAATGCATGTTGTGATCCTGTATCTCCTGGCATGCTTGGTGATGCTTGACTGTGGTGTTTCCTCTTTGCATATATATGGCAGCAGAGCCTGAGGCTGTCTGCTTTTTCAGTCTAATAATAATCAATGCGTACACTTCCAGTACATGTGCTATGGCTTAGTCTAAGCCCACTACCAATTGGGGAAATGTTTGAGCTGCCTTGCTGTAGATGTGTGCAGCAACATCAGTCGCAGCGTTGCTGCCACAGATATGCCAAGACGTAGTAACAAGAAAGCATGAAGCAGACCAGGAAATCAAAGATCACAGCTTGCCATGATTTGAGATCCTGTCACTCCTGGTCTGCTTCATGCTGTACTGCTCGTTGCACGTCTGTGGCAGCAGAGCCTGAGGCTGTCTGCTTTGTCAGTCTAGACCCACTATCCAGATTGGCGGAATGTTTCAGCTGCCGTGCTGTAGATGTGTGCAGCCATGTCAGTCACAGCATGGCTGCCACAGATATGCAAAGAAGTTAGAATAACAAAGCATGAAGCACAACAGGAGGCAAAAGTCAACAATCTGCAATGCATTTGATGGACTTGTCTCTCCTGCTGTGCTTGATGCTTCATGATGTTTTATTCTTTGCATGTGTGTGGCAGCACAAAGACAGGATGTTTCAGCTGCCTTGTTAAAATTATTCTCTCTCTCTCTTTGCTGTAGATGTGTGCAGCATGATTGGTCACAAAATTGCCGCCACAGATATGCAAAATATTAAGAACAACAAAGCATGAAGCAGACCAGAAGTTAAAAGTCCACAATCTGCAAGGCATCTTGTGTTCCTGTCTCTCCTGGTGTGCTAGATGCTTTACTGTGATGTTTCCCCTCTGCATGTCTGTGGCAGCAGCAGGTAAGGATGTTTGCATAATGAATTTGCCTGAAAAACTGGATTGCAAATGAAATGCAGCCCATAATTGCTGAGATGTCATTCAAGGCATGCTTTTCATGTATTCTGGAGCTCAGATGGCCTGTCAGGCTATCAAAGCAGAGTGTCAGCATTGACTATTCCAAAGAAGTGGGCCCTAGAGCTTTTACAGTGCTTTCCACACAAGCTGCATCTTGCTACAAGACAGGGCTTGTGCCACACACACCTGGTGCCTTTGCAAGAGTGTGCACTCGATTTGTTACCAGGACATTATGCACAAACAGATACGGTACTAATATGTATGCCAATGAAAGAGTTGTGCACTGACCAGAGGAACTTGAGGGTTTGGCACATAGGTGTTGTCAAGATAGTCTTTGCTGCTTGGCATGCAAAATGGCAAACGATACCGAACAGATGTGATGTCCATGGGCACATTTCACACGCAAATTCAAATACGGTGAAATTAAAGAATCGTGATGAAGAGAATTGTGCACTGACCAATGGCACTTGAGGGTCTGGCACATAGGTATAGGCAAAGTTGTCTATGCTGCCTTCTGACTCAGCATGCTGGATTTGTGGCAGTGCACATGACATTAGAATGATATGACACTACAGCGCATTGCAAGGAAGAAGAGTTGTGCACTGACCAGTGGCACTTGAGGGTCTGGCACATATGCACGATTATCAATGCTGATTGTTTGATATGCTGGCTTTGTGACGCTGCACACGATGCTGAACAAACATGATGTGCATGGGCATTTCACATGCAATCAACATCCATCAGAACAAAGCAGTCCACAAGAAATAAGAAAGAGAGCTCCACACTGACCAGTGGCACTTGAGGATCTGGTACATAAGTGTAGGCAAAGTTGTCTATGTTGCCTTCTGACTCAGCGTGGCGCACCAGGATGATGCGGCGGGGCAGGATCCTGTGATCTCGGGGCGTTGCACCCCTGCAATGCAAACAACAATCAGCCGTTTTGTACCTGTGTTTGGGGAGTGAGGCGGGGGGGGGGGGGGGGGTTTTTANNTGTGGGGGGGGGGGGGGGGGGGGGGGGGGGGAGGTTTCTACAACAGCAGTCGGCTCCACAATGAAATCCTGTGATCTTGGGGCGTTGGACCTGTGCAATTACAGACACAAGTCAGCTCTTATTTCTGACATTTGTCTAACTTGTAAGGACATGTCTCTGTCTTCTCCCTGACCAGGGATTAGCTTAACAAGTTGAGTCTGCCTTGAACCAGAAAACAAGATGTGACAGGCGTTGCACCTCAGCAACTACAAGAGCGAGTCATCTGTATTGTTTGCTTGCTGTCGTCTGTGGCAATAAGAATCAGCTTCGCAGCAGGATCCTGTGATCTTGGGCCTTGCATCTCTGCAACTACAGCCACAAGTCAGCTTTTTTTTTAAGTTTTGACCAACTTTTCAGAACATGTCTCTGTCTTTTGTCTGACCAGAGACTAGCTTCACAGATTGAGTTTGCCTTGAGCAAGTAAACGACATGTGCCACAGAATGACCCGGCGGGGCAGGATCCTGTGATCTTAAGGCGTCGCACCCCTGCAACCAAGAAAGCAGGTCAGTAAACAGATTAGCGCTTTGGTTCCATGGGGTGTGACGATAGAAACCAATGCCACAACGGGATCCTGCGGTTTGGCTAGGTCGCACCTCCACATGGCAGGACACAACTTGTCTGCGATACCGACATGTAACACCAGAAGTAGAATCCCTCCAGGGTGCAGTTGGCTATGACTGAATGAGACTTGGGACGTTGAGGTGGAGGACTTGGAGTTTGGGATCAGGCCAATTGCAAGAAAACAAAGCAAATCTTTGAGTATGCACTAGCAAAAGTGCAGGCCTTAAGAGCGCGAGATTTGTGGATTGAAACAGGTTGCAGGGCTTAGATAGCTTACAAATTGGTGGAGTGATATCTGGCATCATAGCCACCAAGGTATCGCCTGTCTCCAATTGCATTCCTCTGAACCTCAAAGGGCTTCACATCCTTGTTCCAGCCAGCTTTGATGGTCTCTGTCTGTGCAGACGGGTTTAGCGTCTTCTTCAGAGCGTGCATGTCTATCAGACTCCTGGCGTGCTCCAAGTCCTTCATCTGGTCTTGCAGCATCCTGGCTTGGTTTGTAACCAGCTCACTAAGCTTGCTGACATCGTCTTTGAGCTTTGAAAGCTCGCTGCTGTCTGTTGCGGACGCTTGCGAGCCGTTTGTGCTGGGTGCAATGGTTTCTTTGTTGGAATCAGGGCTGATGGGTGAGGCGCATGGCGTGTTCCTACTTGAGGAGTTGGAGTTGCCTGCTGTCGGCTGAGGAACACTGCTGCCTCCGCCAGCAAGGTCGCTGTCAGCGTTTCTGCCGCTGAAAGAGGTCACAGACACTCTCTGATGGACCTTGTCAAGCTTGGCCAAGTGTGCTGCTAAGCAAGTCCTGAACGCGTGGCCTGAAAAGGGCTGCATTTGCCGGTGCACACGTGCGCATCTCCTCATACTGACTGATGCCCCGCAGACCGGCGCTTGAATACGCCGAAAGTCGCCTACTGCAGAAGGGATGCTGCAGGTGGCATGGCTGTACATCAGAGGCTCCAGACCAGGGCTGCCAAGCTTGGTGATACAACGCAGTCAATGGCAGGAGGACTTTCTGAGCAGAGAAATGGGGGTCTCGCTCCTGGCGGTCAAAGAAAGAAGCTTCTCTCCGCGACGACCGCGCGTTCAGATCACTCAAAAGCAGCCTAGGCCTGTGGATTGAGATGCACTAAGTCTGACAAGCGTCAAAATATAGCCTGGGGTCTAGCGCAGTGCAGCTGCTGGACGCCGCTGTGTATGATTGCGGCGTGGTCAGGGTCCTTTTCGGGGAAATTGCAACCTTGCAGTTGAACCAAAGCTGCAGCAGACGGAGCCCGTCAGACTTTTGTGACGGAGCCCGTACACGTTTCGCTTTTATGGTAAAGCTTGCGAAGCTCAGAAACGCTGCTAGTCCGGACCATTTCTATCTAGCGAAAGATCGTGAGATGCCCTTGCAGCTTCTGAAGACAAGTCTGCAGCTGCCAACTACTTGCAGACTTTGCCCCGTGCGTCAAGCTTTTGGGCCACACGCGATCACTACACAGTTCGCTGGGCTCAGAGCAACGCACAAACAGGTGATCTGTGTGAGCGGTGATGCTGCGCACGCTCGCAGCGCGTGCTCGTGTTACTGCGACGATCCTGTTTGTTGCCTCTCACGACAAGCCCGTTTGACCCAGACGTGTCCAGGCCGACCACTGATGCATGCCGCGAGCGAGCGTGTTCTCCCGATTGCAGGCTGCTCATCATAAGCCAGCTGAACTTTTTTGTAGCCGTCGAAATTTTACACCTCAAGCCAGCACCATGACTGCCATCGACTCTAAGAAGGGCGTGCAAACGAATGGCCAGGCTGCAGACAGCAAGCTGCAAGAGCTTCGCAGCAAGATGGCAGCAGCGGACGGCGGCAAAGGCGTGCATGCATACATCATTCCTAGCGAAGACCCACATATGGTATGCTATACAGATTTTCCCTTCATGCGATTTGCTATGGCCACCTGCTGGCAAATTCCAAAAGCTTGCATCTATGACATGACACGCAATGTTGCCTTGTGGCATGGATGGGTTAGATGTACGTGTCTGTCACTGAATGTCCAGCATTGCTCATGTAGCATGATGCATGCAGCGCATTTGCATTGCATTTGCATTAATTGTCTGCATTTGCAATGTTTTAGTAGATCTGTCTTCTGAGCACTGCTTGTTTGCCACTGACTGACTCTGCTTAATATAATGTCTTTTCAGACCCTCTTGCCAGCCATAGCCTGTCTTGCTATCAACATCTATGATATCAGTAAGAGCTGATATGGCACCAGCACACATGGGCTCATGCGATCACGCCTCACATGGAATGTCAGCTGTCAGCAAGCAGTTAGCACAGTATCAATGAGTAAGCAGGCTTCAAAATTCTTGCGTTTCATATTGCATCATGCTCCTTGACGCAACACTGGAATGCGCTTGCAGATTGAATAGGCAGCCATTAGTTCAGCAAAATTCAAACCCTTTGACTTCTATTTTGCATACTGCTCCTTCATGCAACGGTGCTTTGTGGCCGCAGAGTGAATACGCGCCTGCTTGTGATGAGCGGAGGCACTTCATTTCTGGTTTCACAGGCTCAGCTGGCACAGCTGTGGTGACCACAGATGCAGCAGCTCTGTGGACAGATGGCAGGTACTTCCTGCAGGTAAGAATGGCTTCATCTGTTTGTTTGGTTCAATTTTAATTTGTCAATCTGTTGACAGAGTTGGTGCAGAGCAAAAAGACACCTGCTGTCTTGGCGCAATTCTCCTTGTTTTCTGCCTTGGAGGAACTCTTTGGTGTCGCTGTCCAGTGCTATCTGCCTGGTCAACATGTCAGCAAGCAATCACCTCTCGGAGACATTACACTCGTTTTCTGCCATGCCACATGCAGAGACCTGAAGGGACTGTCAAGTTTGCCTTGGTCATTGGAACAAATCGCCCAAGATGTGTCTGCGCCAATTTTGATCACGATTGCAGCTGTTGGTATCAAAAAGGGCCTGGCATCAGCAGTCAGCAAGACTCCACTGTTCAAGAGCAAACTTTCAATGCCATCCTGTATCATGTTGGCGGTGGTGCAGGCTGAGCAGCAATTGGGCCCAGGCTGGACGCTGATGAGATCTGGCACTCCCAAATGCCCTGAGATCCAGGACTGGCTGGCTTCCACTCTTCCTCAAGGCGGCAGGGTCGGCATTGACCCCTTCTTACACACGGTAAGTCTTCCGCTAAGCGTGACTTTGATTCTGGCCCTAGACTGGTCTATGCTGTTCTGTTCCGCCTTGCTTTGCCTGCTGCTGCCCTGATCTAGCGCATCGATTTGCTGCTTGGAAGCTGAGTTGGCATTGACCCCTTCTTGCCCACTGTTGGCCGCTGCTAATCATCAGTCTGTGCTGAGCTGTCTGCCCTAAGTTCCTGTGAGATCATTGCAGACTGACAGACAATGCAAGGCAGGCAACAAACAGACTTCAGGCGTGAAGCATAACAACAGAGCTGGTACTGCAGGGCCTATCTGTCGTGCTGTGCCCTTGTTGCTCTGCCCTGCCCTGTCCTGTAATTTACGTTCCGGATGCATTGAAAGCTGGTTGACAGTGCAAAGCAACTGACCAACAAGCTTCAAGTTTTAACTAATATCACAGAGCTGGTACTGCAGGGCACTCTCCACGCTGCTCTAGCTGCCCTGCCCTGTCCTGTCCTGCAACTCACATTCCTTGTGGATTGAATACAGGTTGGCAGTGCAAAGCAGCTGATTAACGAGCTTCAGGCTTTGAGCAAATTCACCGTGCTGCTACTGAGGGCTCTTGCTGACCTGCCCTGCCCTATGTCCTCGTTCTCTGTCGTAAGCCTCTGTAAAATGAGTGCAGGTTGACAATGCAAAGCATTTGACCAACAAGCTTCAGGCTTCAGGCAAGACCCTGGTGCCAGTGCTGGAGGGGAACCTGGTGGACAAGGTGTGGGGAGAGACCCGCCCTGACCCCCCCAGCGCGCCCCTTAGGGTCCACAAGGCTCAACATGCTGGCCAGACTGTTCCAGAAAAGCTGACTAAGCTACGCAAAGACATGAAAGGTGCAAGTCTTGATGCATTGCATTGGTCAGTGACTTGGTTGCTGTCTAAGCAAACACAATAAAACAGTATCATAATCGCTGTATATGCTGGCCAGAGCATCCCAGAAAAGCTGAATAAGCTACGCAAAGACATGAAAGGTGGTGTCTCTGCTGCGTTGCCAGTGCACTGTTAGTGCGCTGAATTGCTTGTGCTGCGTTGCTGCTTCTGATTGCATGCCCATTGACAATTGACACTTTTGTCCAAAACTCCAAGTCAATTACGAGCAATTGACACCCACAAGTCATTTGAGATGTGCGTTGTCTTGTGTGCTGAGATAGGGGCAGGGGCATTGCTGGTAACGGCCCTGGCAGAAGTGGCCTGACGGCTGAACGTAAGGGGAGAAGACATATACAACAACCCTGTCTTTATTTCTATGCAGGTTACAATATCGGATGTCATCAAACACTTGTGGTGTATTGTGTGCAGAGGTAGGGGCGGGGGCGTTGCTGGTAACCGCCCTGGATGAAATGCCCTGGCTGCTGACCATAAGAGGAGGCGATGTTACCTACAACCCTGTCTTTGTCATTTGCAGTCTATGTCATAGGACATCATCAAACACTCATGCTGTGTTTGATGCAGAGGTAGGGGCAGGTGCCCTGCTGGTGACTGCCCTCGATGAAGTGGCCTGGCTGCTGAACCTAAGAGGCGGGGATGTCTCCTACAACCCTGTCTTTGTCTCTTACGTCGTGGTGCAAGACAGCAGCGCTATGCTATATGTTGACAAGCAGAAGGTACAAGTTGACTGTGAACATGCTGCCTGATGTTCGACATGCCTGAGCACCTCACTTGTGTTTATAGCCCTGTTTTTGTCTCCTATGTGGTGGTGCAAGAAAGCACTGCAACCTTGTATGTTGACAGGCGAAAGGTGAGCATATCTCACAGCTGCATACAAGTGCATAACTGCCTTCTTCTTTCAACCATTTGCCAAGGCGCCCACGTCATGCTTTGATGTCTGTTTCAGGAATTGACTCACCTTATGCCCAAGCTACATGTATGTAACACTTAGATGCATGCCACACTGTTTGTAGTTGTGTGCAACACCACGAGGTGCCTTGTATTGCTGTGCTTGCATTGACCAAGCAAGGCTTTCAGCACTGAATTCCTTGTTGAGCACTGTTATGCTGCAGGTGGGACCTGAGGTGGGTACCCACCTAAAGGAGTCTAGGGTGGAGGTGAAGGACTATACCGCCCTTTTGGCTGACATTAAGACCCTAGCCAGCAGTCATACAAAGCTATGGGCAGACCCTGCCAAGGTCCGCCCTCTGCTTCCTGCTTATATCTCTTCACCTTCTTCATCGTCGTCTTGGCAATTATCGTCTTTTCCCTTCATGTGTTTGTCACCTTCCTCTTCTTCTCCGCGTAGTCGTCACTTTCCCTCTTCTTCTTGCAGATGAGCTATGCTATACTGTCATGCGCCTGGCAAGCTGCCAGGGACGGCCCTTCCGATTCTTCTCGCAGTCCCTGTTCCGCTGCTGTTGCATTGACCACCTTCCTCTTCTTCTTCATGCCTTCAGCTCCTTCATCCTCTTCTTGGCGCATATGTAACCTTGCTCTTCTTCTTTGCAGGTCAGCTATGCCATAGTGTCATCTGCGCAGCAAGCCGTCAGAGACGGCCCTGCTTCCCCTTCTTCCCAACGCAAGAGGCCTCGCACTGATGCTGCAACAGACAATGCTGATGCATCCGATCAGACAGCCAACCTGTTTGTGGAGAAAGCGTCTCCTATCGCTTTAGCCAAAGCCATCAAGAACAAGGTATTTGCAACTGCAATACTTTTCTGATCTTTATGCATAAGTCACACTGATGCTGCGACAGACAAAGGCAATGCATCTGTCTCCTATTGCTCTAGCCAAAGCTATCAAGAACAAGGTACTTAGGTTTGCAGAAGAGGTGTGATGTCGCACATTGATGCTTGATGCTGTCTTAGCCCAAATGCACGTTGTTTTCTGTGGCAGGCCAATGAATATCTAGGAGGGCAGACGTTTCACGACTGACGCTTGAACTCTGAAAGCTTTCGTACATATGTCATCCATCCACCACTTCGATTTTGCTATGACACCTCTGTAGTACAAAGTTTACAATCAATTTTGGCTTGTCTGATCAGTTGTCACTGTGTCTGTAGGTTGAGGTTGACGGGATGCGTGAAGCTCATCTGAGGGATGCTGTAGCGCTGTGTGGCCTTTTGCACTTCCTTGAGAACGAGGTGCGTCAACTGCAGCATCTATTGCAGGACCGGCAGTACAGTAAACTCTCTTTGTAACGACTGCTTTGGGTACCAACAAATTTGTGCTTACATTGAATTGTCCTTACTCAGAGGGATCACTGCAGTCAGAACGCAGTGATTGGTTACCAATGGCGTGGTCCTTACATTGAGATTGTCCTTACATTGAGTGTCCTTACAACAAGAGTTTACTGTATTGACAATAACGTCGTTCCACTTTGTGCATGCATGCTGCGTTGACATTGTGTCCTGCACCCTCGCTGATGGATGACTGATAGGTCTGCCTTGTGGCTTTTGAACCTGAGAGCGCGTTTGGCCAGCCTAATGTGCCGGCACAAACAATTCTTATGACACTGAGCGCTCACCCTGTAACCGAATTATTGATGGGCGGTTAATTTGTCCCAGTATATTATCAGCAACGCCATCTGATGACAGCAATCCCCTTATGTGCAGACGAACAGGTCAGTGTGTTTGACGGCATTCACAGCTCGTCATACATGCTGATAACAGAAGTTTTGACACATCCTTCTGACATGGTGTGTGAAGAGCTCTCAAGGTTGTCAAACGGCACCTGCACAATGCTATAAAAATAATAAATAAAAAACAATAATAACAATAATGCCACTGACAGTATTAGTACTAATAATATTTATAGTAGTAACAATAGTAGTAGTAGTAGCAAAAGTAGTAGTGGCAGCAGCAGCAGCTGCAGTAGTAATAGTAACAGTAATCGTAACAGTAATAATAATTATCATAAATAACAAATACACATTCCGGCATATACTGCTGGGTGTGTGGCACAAGTCCTATCTTGCCAGGCAGGCTTGTCTTGAGCGTCATGGGAAGGGCGCCTGATGTTCAACTGATGAAAGTCAAACAAAACAACGCCATTCAAGATCTTCCTCGGTCGACCTGGAGGACTTGATATAGCACTTGCATAATGTCATAGCTTTGGTCCTGACATTGGGCATGGGGATGGGGTTCTTGCTTTTGACATGTTGCTAGATATCACGCTTGCGCTGCATTCAGTCTGCTGACCCACAACAGGGATGATACTGTTGATGTAGCGGTGGATGGTATCAGTGTATTTGATGAACTTCACATCTGATGAAAGATTCGGTCAGAACAGTTAGACCAAAACTTCTGTCAGAGGTTTCATCAGCAGTGAAGTTTGTCAAACACACTGATCTCATCCACCTGCGCAACCCTAGAGCATTGAGCTGATGCTTCAGTGACACAGCTGATGTTGTGCATGCAGTTGCGCCCAGTCATTTTGCTGACTGCCACTTTTGCGCCCTGTGCAGTGCACTGACTTGCAACAGTGACAAGGCTGGATGATGCAGCACAAGAGAATTTTTTCACTGCTTCAGTGACACAGCTGATGTTTGCTGCATGCGGTTGCCCAGTCATTTTGCTGACTGCCACATTTGGGCCCTGTGCAGTGCACTGACTTGCAACGGTGACAAGGCTGGTAATGTGGAGGTGATAGGATCAGTGTGCATGATGAACTTCACAGCTTGTCAACCACACCGATCCCATCCACCTACACAGCGCAAGAGCATTGAGCTGATGCTTCAGTGACACAGCTGATGTTGTGCATGCAGTTGTGACCAGATATTTTGCTGACTGCCAGATTTGTGCTCAATGCAGTGCACTGACTTGCAACCGTGACAAGGCTGGGCAATGTGCAGTTGTTTGGGATATCAGTGTTTGACGACCGTCACAGCTGGTCATGCACTCAGCCAATAGGATCAAGACAGAACCTGTTGGCAGAGTGCTTGACAAGCTGTGAAGTTTGTCAAACACATTGACCTCATCTGTCTGCACAAGACACAAGCATTGATTTGCTGCTGCACTCACAGAATTGATGTTGTGCATGCAGCAGGGCTCGCTTGTTTGGCCGCATGTCACGTTTGCGCCCTATGTGCCCTGACTTCCCACAGTGACAAGGCCTAATGATGTGCAGCTGATGCAGTCTCATTGCCTGACGACCTTCACAGCTGGTCATGCATTCAGCCAATAGGATCAAGACAGAACTCCAATCAAATTCCAATCATCTGCCCGACACAACAACGTTCATCTACCGCTCCATCCACAGAACTGGTGTTGTGCATGCGGCAGTGCTCACTTGTTGTTTGGCCAGATGTCACATGTGCGCCATATGCAGTGCACTGACTTGTCACAGCGACAATGGCTAGTGATGTGCAGGTGGATGTAGTCTCATTGCTTGACGACCTTCACAGCTCGTCGCGTGTAGGGGCTCCATCCATTTGCACAGCACAAGAGCATTGGTTTGCTGCAGCAGTGTCACTGCTGATATTGCGCATGCAGTTGCCCCGACACGTTTTGCTGACTGCCAGATTTACGTCATATGCAGTGCGCTGACTTGCCACAGTGACAAGGCTTGGTGATGTGCAGGTGAATGGCATCAGTGTATCTGATGAGCTCCACAGCTGATGAAAGACTCGGTCAGAACAACTAAGCCAAACCTTCTGTCATGGATTTTCATCAGCGTTGAAGTATGTCAAACACACTGACACCATCCACCTGCATAACACAACAGCATTCAATTCCAGCTTCGGTGACATGGCTGATACTGCATGCAGATACGCCTGTATTTTGCTGACTGCCATGTTTGCGCCCAAGGCATGGCAGTGATCTGCCATGGCAGTGATCTGCCACAGTGATTGTGCTGGTGATATTCAGGTTGGCAATGGGCGGGTGTTTGATGAGGTGGAGGTGGACGCTGAGTTACAGAAGCGGCGTCATGCCCAGCAGGGCTACATTGAGCCTAGCTTCCCCACCATTGCAGGCAAACTGTTCTTCTTCTTTGTATATTCTGTTCGTCTTCTTCTGTACTTCCTGTCATCTTCTTCTTGACCTCTGTCGTTTTGTGGTTGCAAATGCCATGCCCGGCAGGGCTACATTGAGCCTAGCTTCCCCACCGCTGCAGGCAAGCTGTTCATCTGCTTCGTGATATTTTCTGTTCATCTACTTCTCAACTTCTTGTCATCTTCTTCTTGACCTCTGTGGGTATGTGGTCGCAAATGCCAGCTGAGCCACATTGAGTTTAGCTTCCCTGCCATTGCAGGCATATTGTTCTCTGTGAATTTGTCCAGTGTGTTTTCTTGATAATTCTTCTTCTTCCTCTTCCTCTTCCTCTTCCTCTTCCTCTCAGCTCTGTTTTTGATCGCCATCGCAGTTCATTTGCCCTCTTGCTGCTGCTGCTTCCCTTGCTGTTCATGCCTGGACGATGCAGCTAGGCTGTATTGAATATAACTACTTCACCATTGCAGGCATGCAAACTTTCAACATACTGCTGTTTATCTTCTTCTCTCCTGACCATCTTCTGCTTCTCCAATGTCATATCTGGTTGTGACATTGTGCAGCTCTGCTGTTGATTCATGACGAGACGAGAAGACTTGGCTGGCAGGCAAATTTCATGACAAGCTCACAAAGGAAACAGAATAGCAAAGGGGAACCCAGCTATCCTGATCTTCATGTGCATGCGGTTGTACAGGGCTTGCACATGCACCTGTCTTTCCTTGGTCTGTGTCCCTAGCTTGATGCCATCTTGTGAGGCATGGTCAGTGGTGTGTGCATAGGGTACTGTGCATGCAGCCTATGTTTGCATCACTGGTGATGCCTGACGACACAGCACTGCTTAGAGACAGAGGACCAGAAGCACAGTACACAGTGACATCGCTGCAGATACATGAACTGAAGGCAAGTCTTGGTAGACAGGCAGGGTCTATTGCAATTTTGGGCAGCACATCCGTACAATCAAGCAGCAGTTGCATCTGCGCCTGTTGCTTGATTTCTGTCTTCAGTGTGATGCCATCTTGTGAGGCATGACTGGAGATGTGCTTATAGGGTGCTGTGCATGCAGCCTATGTTTGCAGCACTGATGATGCCTGACAACATGGCACGGCTTTCAGACACTGTTGGAAGTACAGCCCACTGTTGAGTTTGCTGCAGATACATGAATTGACAGGATGTCTTGGTAGACACGCAGAGTTCATTGCAGTTTGGACAGCAGTTCTATGCAATAGAGCAGCAAGTGCACCAGCGCCTGTTGCTTGGTTTCTGTCTTCAGTGTGATGCCGTCTTGTGAGGCGTGACTGGAGATGTGCGCATAGGGTACTGCGCATGCAGCCTGTGTTTGCATCACTGGTGATGCCTGACGACACAGCATCGCTTAGAGATGCAGGACCGGACGTGCAGCACTGTGTGGCATTGCTGCAGCTGCATAAATTGCCAGGATGTTTTGGTAGACTGGCAGGGTCTATTGCAATTTTGGTCAGCACATCCGTGCAATCAAGCAGCAATGGCATCAGTGCGTGTTCCTTGGTTTCTGTCTTCAGATTGATGCCGTCTTGTCAGGCATGACTGGAGATGTGCACATAGGGTACTGCGCATGTAGCCTGTGCTTGCATCACTTGTGATGTCTGACAACATGCTGCCCATCTGAGGTATTCCATCACAAGACAGTTCAGTGGACAGGCAAACTACATCACGCTCTGAGGAAGTTGTCACCCTGATCAACACATGCATGCAACGATACAACAGCTGCATCAGCACCTGTTCTGCAATTTCTGTCTCCAGACTGATGCTTTCTTGTCAGACATCACAAGGTTTTGTAGGTAAAGGGTGCTATGCATGTAGCCTGTGCCTGCATTACCTGTGATGTCTGACAACATAGAGCCCATCTGAGGTCTCCAATCACAAGATGCCTCATTTCACAGGCAAATTACATCACGCTGTGAGAAAGTTGTCACACTGAACAATGTATGCATGCAAATCATACAGCAGTTGCATCAGCAACTGTTTTGTAATTTATGTCTCCAGACTGATGCTTTTTTGTCAGACATGACAAGGTTCTGTAGGTACATGGGGTGCTATGCATATAGCCTGTGCCTGCGTCACCTGCTATGTCTGACATTGTGGCGCCAGGGTTTAAGAAACTACAGCACGCTGGTCATTGCTGGGCCCTTGAACTGCGTGACTGCTTGAACACTTGAGAATCTGCAAGCATTCAAAGCATACAGCAGCACTAGCGGCAACAGCTTTGGTCCATCCTTTGGGAGGACATGTTGTGCAGAAGCCATTGTCAGCACATGTCAATAAGCTGATTGTTGTTGTTTCTGGATGTATCTGTGGAAACGTCGCCTGAATGACTAGTTGGACATCCGCAAGCAGTCAATCTTCATAGGGCAATTCTCAATAGCAGCAACAGCCACTGCTCACCCTTTGGGTGATGTGTTGTTCAGAAGCCATTGTCAGCACATGCTGACAAGCCAGTCACTCCTGTCACTGAACATCATCTCTGGCAGCTTCCACTGCATCGACGATCGATGCATTGCAAGCAGTGAGCTGACAGAGACAATGTCTCAGTGGCAGCACCTGTTCTGTCACAGTGCACAAGGGCTTTGATTGCAGAGCTTGCAGGGCTTAGAATCGTTGCAGACTGCAACAGGTAGTGTGCGCGCAAATGCTGTCCTGGGTACCTGTCAACAAGCTGATGCCTGCTGTCACTGAACATCATCTCTCAAAGATTTTGCTGCATGGACACTTTGGTGCATCATAAGCAGTGGAGCCATCAAGGACAATGCTCAGTGGCAGCAGATGTCCTGTTGCAGTGCATGAGAACTTTTTTTGCATAGCTTGCAGGGTATGACTTCACTGCAGACTGCAATAGCTGTTGTGCGCGCAAATGCTGTCCTGGGTACCTGTCAACAAGCTGACGCCTGCTGTCACTGAACATTATCTCTGATCACTTTTGCTGCATGATTACTTTGGTATAAGCAGTGAAGCTATCAGGGACAATGCTGAGTTGCAGCACCTGTTCTCTTACAGTGCACAAGGGCTTTGCTTGCATAGCTTGCAGGCTATGAATTCATTGCAGACTGCAACAGCTACTGTGCGTACAAGTGCTGTCCTGTGTACATGTCAACAGGCCAATTGTTGCTGTCACTGAACATCGTCTCTGGAAGTTTTCTCTGCATGGCTGCTTAGGTTCATCATAAACCGTGAAGCTATAAGGGCCAATGCTCAGTCGCAGCAGTTGTCTTCTTGCAGTGCACGAGACACTTTTTTGCAGAGCTTGCAGGGCTTTGTGTCATTGCAGACTGCAACAGCTACTGTGAACCCAAATGTTGTGCAGAAACGGTCTTCGGCATGATTCAGCAGGCTGATGGCTGCACACATTGGACACTGTCTCTAGAGGCTTTGACTGTCAACCATATGTCATGGCTCAAAGCAGTCAGAGCTTGTGGATTCAATGTTCAGTGGCAGCAGTTGTTCTGTGGCAGTGTTTGGGACCTTGGATTGCAGAGATTGGTATCATTGCTGACTGCTATGCTCAGTCGCAACAGCTGTCCTCTTGAAGTGCACGAGACACTTGTTTGCAGAGCTTGCAAGGCTTTGTGTCATTGCAGACTACAACAGCTACTGTGAGCCCAAATGCTATGCAGAAGCTGTCCTTAGCATGGGCCAGCAAGCTCGTTGTTGCAAACATTGGACACTGTCTCTAGAGGCTTTGACTGTTAACCATATGTCATGTGTCAAAGCAGTCAGAGCTCGTGGGTGCAATGTTCAGTGGCAGCAGCTGTCCTGTTGCAATGCTTGGGCATCCTTTATTGCAAAGCTTGCATGACCTCAAGACTTGCAAAGGCATGCAGCTGTCCTTGCAGTGCTTGAGCCCTTCAATTAGACAGCGTGCAGAGCAACGGTATTTGCAAAGGCATGCAGCGGTCCTCTTGCAGTCCTTGGAGACCTTTGACTGCAGAGCTTGTAAGGCATGGGGAGTTGCAAAGGCATGCAGCTGTCCTCTTGCAGTGCTTCACCGTCTTTGATTGCAAAGCTGATATAGGTTGGCAATTTGTCCAGGCATGTTCAGCTGTCCTCTCATGCTTGGCCACCTTCACTTGCAGAGCTTGCAGGACCACAACATTTGCAAAGGCATGCATCGGTCCTCTTGCAGTGCTTCACCGTCTTTGACTGCAAAGCTTGTATCACTTGGTGATTTGCAAAAGCATGTTCAGTTGCCCTCTTACGATCCTTGAGACCTTTGAATGAAGAGCTTGCAGGACCACAACATTTGCAAAGGCATGCAGTGGTCCTCTTGCAGCCCTTGAGGATCTGTGACTGCAGAGCTTTCAAGGCGTCAGGATTTGCAAAGGCATGGTCAACAAGATTTGGATTGTCCTTTCAGCTTTGGACATTCCAGGTCGTCTTGAGCATGCCTTTGCAATTCCTCTCTGAACGCATTGCAATCAAGCTAGTTGCAAGGACAGTAGTCATGTTTTGCGTTTGCGAGATATGCAAAACTTGTCTGTGCAACAGTGATGTAGGATACACAGTCATTTGCAGATCCTGCAGAGAATCTGGATTCACAATCTAAGCTATATTGAAGTTTTGCTTAAGATTGTCAAGCATGTGCAAGGGCAGTATGTGCTGTTGTGACACATGATTCATAGCACACACACAATCGGTTTGCATCCGATTTTGGACCAGAGGTCTGCATTCCTCGACTCAGGTGCTATAAGTCCACATGCTGTCAGTACATATCTGCCTGGTGGTCTGCACTAAAACTCGGAAAGGCATGCAGTTGTCCTCTACAATGCTCGAGACCTTTGACTGCAAAGCTTGCGAGGCATTGGGATTTGCATAAGCATGTTCAGCTAGGGCTTGATTGTCCTTTTAGCCTTGGGCATTCCAGCTCTTGTTCAACATGCCTTTGCAACTTGTCAGGTTTTGACTGCACTGCAAGCAAGGCAATTGCAAGGATAGTACTGCGCTGCGGTCTTCAGCACATGTCATCTTGCAATTGCTGCATCTCACAAGTGCATGTGATGTTGCAGGGGCAGGGCCAAACGGTGCAATCATTCATTACAGAGCTCAGGAGGGCACTTGCAAGAACGTGGATAAGAGCACACTGCTGCTGCTAGACAGCGGCAGGCAGCTTTACTGTGCACCGCAGTCTTCAGCACATGTCGTGTTGGAATTACTGCACCTCAAAAGTGCATGTCATGTGCAGGGGCAGGGCCAAACGGTGCAATCATTCATTACAGAGCTCAGGAGGGCACTTGCAAGAAGGTGGACAAAGATACACTGCTGCTGCTAGATAGCGGCGGGCAGTTTGATTGTGGCACGACAGATGTGACCCGTACCATGCACTTTGGAAGCCCAACAGAGCATCAGAAGCAGTGCTTCACCCGCGTTCTTCAGGTAGGAAAGACAAACAAACACATGCAAAGTGAAAGGAAAAGCAAGAAAAGCAAAGACACGCTGCTGTTGTTGAATAGTGACGAGTAGTATGATTGTGGCATGACTGCCGTCACTTGCACCATGTACTTTGTAAGCCCAACAGATCATCAGAAGCAGTGCTTCACCCGCGTTCTTCAGGTAGGAAAGACAAACAAACACATGCGAAGTGAAAGGAAAAGCAAGAAAAGAAAAGACACGCTGCTGTTGTTGAACAGTGGCGAGTAGTATGATTGTGGCAGGACTGACGTCACTCGCACCATGTATTTTGTAAGCCCAACAGATCATCGGAAGAAATGCTTCACGTGCGTTCTTCAGGTAGGCAACACAAAAGAAGAGGACCAAAACCAAAAGAAAAGACAGAAAGGCATCTTTTGCTGAAAAGTGGCAGGCAGTTATGACTGTGGCGCAAACGATGTGACCTGCAGCATGCACTTTGGCAGCCCAACAGATCTCCAGAAGCAGTGCTTCACCCGCATTCTTTAGGCCAATCACCACATGCATGTTCACTTGCTGTTTCCAGTCTTTGCTGTAGCATCCATATTGTCATGCATGCTAGTGAGCTTCCATGATGCTGTGAGGTGCATACTGTAGCAGTGAGCTGCCTCAAGCTAGTTCTACCTGAGGCCAACTTGTGACACCCCAACTCAAATAGCATTGGGCCAGCAGCAATGCTGAATGCAATGACGCAGCAGCCTTGATGGATGACGACTCAATTATACCAGAGTGTATACGTTTGTAGGGCCATGCGATTTGTATCAGGCCAAGTGTCCTTCAGGGCATTTCTGAATTGGCCCTGATTGGTCCCTAATGTCACATGCTTCTGTGCTGTCCAGAGCTACTGTGCACATTGCTCCCTTCACAATAGCCTCCACTGCTCTTCTTCTTTAGCCTTGGTCTTCTTCAGCAGCCGTATTGCACATCTTGAGCCTTTTCCTCTTCGTCCTCCAGTTGCTTCTTCAGCCTTCTTCTTGTCTGTCAACAGCCTTCTTTTAAACTGTCCTTCTGCTTCTGTGCTGTGTAGGGGCACACAGTGCTCAGATTTGCAACTCACAGTCGTGGCTGCATATTTTTTATTGTTCTTCACCCGTCTTTGCCTTTGGCGCTTCTACTACTTCTTTACCCTTCACCTTTCTTCTTTGTCTGTGCAGGGACACATAGCGCTCGACCAGGCTGTTTTCCCTGAGGGCACTCCTGGGCTGGCCCTGGATACCCTAGCCAGATCGCCCCTGTGGAGCCTAGGGTTGAACTACAGGCATGGCACAGGCCATGGTGTTGGTGCCGCCTTGAACGTGCATGAAGGACCGCACAGCATCAGCACCAGGTGTTTGAATACCTCTTCTTCTCCGCTTTGTCTGTGCTCTTCTTCTTGTGATTACTGTTCAGGAGCGATAGGCATGGCACCGGCCATGGTGTCGGTGCTGCTCTGAACGTGCATGAAGGCCCACACAGCATCAGTACGAGGTGTGTATATACATAACAATGATGCTGTTGATCCTTACAGAAGGACAACAACAGTATTGACAATTACTACCGTACCGCTTCTAATGATGGTCGGCTCCTAATGATGGTCTGCACTTCCAATAATAAAATAATACGACTAGATCGTCGTTTTGAATATTCATGATTTTATCTATGGTCGGGCCGCGCTGGAACAAAATTTAATGACTTTAATGCAGGTTGGGCACTGCAAATTGCCCTGCAAATTGCCCTGCAAATGACCCTGGAATGGCTGTAAGAACCTGATGTGATTGCTTGCGCATGCAGACGGCTTAGCGCGCGGCCGCAACAAGCCCTCATGGTCCTGGATCACTACATAAGCTCGTTGCAGGCTTTTGCCTCCAGAAATGTGAATATCCATTTTTTTAAAAGGTTGGCGGAGTTTAATAATTGATTTAATGACCTTTTGCAACGTCGGCGCTGAAATAGTTATTCAATAAAAAGACCAACAATTAAAGTATGTTGACAATAGACAATAGCCGTAAATCTGATGACCACATTGGCAACAGCAGTGTCAACAGCAACAACATTAGCCAGCAGCGAAACTGACTTAAATGTGCATGCAGGCCCGCATGATGTCAACATTAGCTTTGTACACATGATGATCACAGTGATGATGGAATAACGACAATGACGTATATCAAGCCCAGAAAACAACAATGAGTATATTGTTTACAACCAAAAGGAAAGCATAATCATCAGCAAAATTGGTAGTGCTGCTCTGAGCGTGCACGAGGAGCCACATAGCATCAGCATGAGATATGTAATCTCTGGTGCTTTGCACCCATGCTCTTCTTCTCTTGCAAGTCATACTTGCTTATGAGACAGCATTACATTGCTGGCGTCAACAGTTGCAATGTTTCACTACTCTGTGCCCATCAAGCAGATTATGTTCATTGACATGCTGTGTAATCATTCTTTCAGACTCTCCTAAGCTTCTTCCTTAGTGAGCGTGTGCAAGAAAGGAAAAGTATCGCATTGATGGTATTCTACCATGTTCCCAGGCTTGCTGGCGGCAACAACTGCAGGTTATGGGTGACTCAGCCCCTCATGGCTGGCATGATTGTCAGCAATGAGCCTGGCTACTATGAGGACAACGCTTTCGGCATCCGCATTGAGAACCTGCTGCATGTGATTGAGGCGGACACGCCATTCAAGTTTGGGGACCAGTCATACTTTGGATTTGAACGCCTGACGTTCATTCCTCTTCAGAGGAAGATGATCCTGACAGATGTAAGCTGCGCTCCGATGTGCTGTGCTGTGCTGTGCTGCGCTGCTTCTAAGCTGTGCTGTATTGTGCTGTGCTGTGCTGCGCTGTGTTGTCGATAAGCTGTGCTGTGCTTTGCTGCGCAAAAGCATCGATTCTAATCTGCTGTTAGCTGCAATGCAGTGTTGTTGTTCAGCTTCCAGTTTGATCACAGCATCCAGCAGCATACAGCTGAATTGCTTGAGCTGTTGCTCAATTCTTGGTTTTGCGCAAAGGCATACCAGTCAGCAGCATCGTGTGTTGCTTGACCCTTGCGTAGTACAGCCCTGATGTTTCCTGAGTTGCAGAAATGCGTGCATGTGTGACTTGTTGCAGTAACCAAAGCAAGCTTGTGCCAAAGCAAGCTCGTGATGCATTGATGTGCATGCTAGATGATACAACTTAAAGCCAAGCTATGCTCATGTGCTTCAGGTGTTGTCGAGCAAGGAAATTGATTGGGTCAACTCCTACCATCAGGAGGTGTGGAGGAAGGTCTCACCACGAGTGCAGGACAAGACCTTGCTTGCTTGGCTTGAAACCAATACTAAACCCCTATAGATCTTTGTAACCATGTGTTTGCCAACCTCACTTGCTTGGCTTGAAACCCATACCAAGCCCTTGTACATCTTTGTAATTATCTATATGCCGACCTTGCTTGCTTGGCTTGAGCAGTTGTAAGCTGCCAGAGATGATGCACAGCCTATTTGTAATCATGTATTGACAGCATGTTGTTGATGTATTTGTCTGTGAAGCCAGAAGCAAGCAAGCCACAGCTGGGAGGCCACGTTGTGGCTCCAAGGGGCAGTCCATACACGAGTACGCTGATACTTTTTGCCGACAGCAGTAGCAACATGCATGGAAGCAGATGTTACTTGTGCATGAGCAACTTGAGCAGGGCCAACGCAGACTCGAGCAGCAACAGTGCTCCACTGCACGTGGTTAAAATGTTGTTTGAACAGCGAGTCATGCAGGACATGAGTGATGCAATCACAGTACGTTTTGCAGTGATCTGTGACCTGCGGCTGCTGCCTTCTGGCATTTCGGACGCACTTTTTGCCGTCTCAGCTGTCTCACCTTGTATCTCAGCTTGTACATGACGCGTTTGCTGGCAATACAACGGTGTAAAGCGGACAGGAGAGGAATTCAACTGTCACTGATCACTTTGATCGAAGTCACATTTTGCCGAAAGATGTCACAGCGACAGCATCTCGAAACTCGCGCAATTTAGCGATGCTTAGCATGCTTTAATGCTTGCTGCAGCATGGAAGTCGTCGCCGCGCAGACGTCGCTGTGTCGTTTATTCTTCGCCAGCCTGTTACCTAGGGTTTTCTGAGAGCCATAATTGCTGCCTGAATTGTTCTGCTCGCATCATATATATAGGGGTCACATTTTCAGTATTCACCGCCCATCAGCAGCCCAGTCTGATGGCCAAACATCACTTACTGCCTAACATGTTGCTCAACATGGCCCTGTGAGACCACCCGCCCGTACTAGCCCACAAGATCCCACCCGCCCACAAAAGCCCACCGTGGCCCACAAAGGCCAACCCGCCCGCACTAGCCCACCATGGCCCACCTGCCCACAAAAGCCCAACATGGCATACCATGACCCACCATGGCCCACCAGCCTAACAGTGCTCACAACCACTAAATCCCTTGAGCATGTTGCTTTGCTCATGCAGCAATGCAAGCAACAGCTCCTGCATGAACACCTGCTGATGGGGGTCTCTGACGAAAGGAACAATACACAGAACCTGTTGCAGCTTGTACAGCAACACAGTGTGAAGACATGGAAGGTTATGCAACCTTTACAGCAACACCCTCATTCCTTGATGGAGGCGCTTTGCTGTCATGCTACAGCTTGCTTGCTTTGCTGATAGTGCTGTGCAGGCTTTTTTCAAAAGCAAGTTCAGGTTGCCTTGTCTAGACCCACAGCAGGACTGATGCAAATGGATGAAGATGTAGCTGCAGTCAACAAAGTGATGATGCTGACAAAGCATGCCTATGTCCTCACTTCTCTGCTCACTTTTCTGCAGACGGAAGAAAACCCGATGAACTGCTCATGAAATTGCTGGCAATACCTGTGCTGCTGAGACTGCACACAGCTGTTGACGCCAGGACAGGTTTGATGCCATTGCCGCCTGGCCAAGCACAAGCACTCCAGACCATTTTCAACACCAGCTGAGACAATCTTGACAGGATTTCTGTCAGCAGCTTTGTCAGGCATTGCAGCTTAGTGATGTTTAACCCTGACACGCTTTGACCCCCAGGTGACATTTTGAGATGCAGGTGTGTTTGTGCAGACCGATGTGTCCCATAACCAGAATTGATATCAAGATTTGCTTATTATAAGCTGCTAATAGTCTCAATTTTGTATCGTTTCCACGGCGCGTGTTGGACCAGTCTGATATGTGGCGATTGGGAGACACAGCAACTTACGTTGCTTTGGTGTGTGAGCTGGCCTGGCGCCGATATACCTGATAAGTGATGGGACTGAGGAGGATTGCCCTTGAGGAAAAGGGAGCTGCTAACTGGCCCAAAGGTGGGTAATGAGCGGTGCTGATCTATTGTGTGGCTGCAAAGCTGTCACGTAGTGGTATGCATTGCTGTCATGTAATGGCATTTGTGGATTCATCAAGAGCTGGTTTTGTGCTGATGAGGTGCAAATATGCTATATAGCCATGCATGTTGATGTTGCCTATCAATGGGCTCTTGACACAGCTAAGGTCTCTGCAACCACAGCTCCAAATCAGCAATGCTAGGCACGGCATTCTTTCTGGCTAGATACAAAGCCGCATGTTGTATAACAAAGCAGGTCTCTGCTGCAGCGCGTACGTGCTGCAGGCAAATGATGGTGCAGGAAAAATTACCCTAGAAAGGCACACACCTCAATCTGATGATACAAGACCTGTAGCCTGAAAGAGAGATAGCTCATTGCGACTCAAACATTAATCAAAGTTTGTTGCAGGACAAACTCACACTACACCATTCAAAAACTACCGCTGCCTACAACAAGTGAAGTCATTGCACAGCTGCTAGCGCTGACTGCTGTATTGCAAACAACACATCCTGCAAGACCTTCAGCTGCTGCCGTATGTGCTGACTCATTGCAATCCTGTTCGCCTGTTGGGCTGCTTGCATCAGCGCTTGCCTGCTGCTCTCCACAGACAGCAATGCGTCTTGAGTTGCATCTGCCAAGCGTACAAGGGCTGCTTTGCGGAATGCTGCTAGCCTTGCTGCTTGTGGCAACTGCATGTAATGGCAGGCAAAGTCAGCAAGTTTAAATCCCATTTTGACAAAGTGGTATGGGCGCGATTGCATTCCTTGACAGATCTTGAGTGAATGCGGTCAAGCGCTGCTCATGAGTGCATACTACATGCTGCCTCACACAACATATAAGCACAAGCCAAACAGCACACATTGACAGCTTGCAAGCTAGTCCTTGAACAAGCCATACATTCTGCAAAAAGCTATATTAACATGGCGCAGCAAGGCACTGCATGTAGTGCGAGGCAGATGTTTCCCTTGCTGCAAGCATACGTGTATCAGTCTGACAGAAGCAAAGGCTTGACCAGCTGCACAAATCTTACTTTGTCAGACTCCTGCCGTAGCAGTTGCAGATGTTTGCTGTGCTCTGCAGCTTGCCTTTTCAGGCTGGCAATCTCAGCTTTGAGCAGCTTCTTCTCAGCTGCCAGCTGACGAGTGTTGCCGCCTGAGGCATGCATCTGATGTCAATTGAGACGCAAGATGACGCATGGGGATGGTGAATTGGCGCACACATGATACATCAAACCAACAATATCCCTGAGAGATGGCATCAATGCATCAACAAGCTTTGGCAAAGCTGCCAGTCAACCTCATGCCCTATCCATACTAGCTACGGCAGATACACTGTTGACTGATCAGCATCAGTCGCTCATTGACGGCACCATATTACGAGGTAACATTGCTCTTGCTAGCAAGGCTCGCCCTGCAGATTCGGAGTTGCTGATGACATGCTCCATGAACACGAACAACGCAAGACAGTCTCACATTGTCGGTGCTTGCTGAAATGCAGCAATGCACCCAGCATAGGCATTCAGACCTTGCTGCTACGGTCTACTTGAAAGTGCAATCTTGCAGTGCATTGCTGATGTAGACTCACGTGCTCATAGGACAAGCCCATCAGCTACAATGCAAACAGAATGCAACAGAAAGCGGATGCGTGCATGATATAGCTGTTGGTTTTACTAGTTAGTACACCCACCAGCAGCACTATCACTGGCCCTTTTTGCAGCCTGCGACTGGAGCTGCTTGCTGAACGCAGAAGCTTGCAGAAGCTCAGCTTGTCTTGCCTCCAGCTGTGCCTGGCATGCTGACAGCTGTTGTTGCAGCTTGTCTCGGATCTGAAGAGATGTCTTGCTTTCTGTCTCTGCAGCCTACAAAGCATTGCAATACAAGTGAGCAGCTGGACGGCCCAGACGCAACGTGTAAAGCATGATGCAGGTTGCCTTAAGTGATTTCACAGAGGATACAGCATCAAATGATGTCTGGGAGTGTCTCTCAGTTGGGCTGTAAATTGCCATTTGTATACTGCCAGGCTTTGCTTTGGTGTAAGCACGCAGCACTACCAGCAGCCACAGTGCCATGTTGACCAGGGTATGCACTTGCAGTCAATTCTGCTGTGCTTCTTCCACGGCTTTTGGGTCTGTATCACTATTCTGGGCAGCAAGTATACTGAGTAGCAGGAGCTCAGTGGGGTCTACTTTGTTCTGCATCAATGCAGATGACATGTATGTGCTTACAGTGTGAGCTTCCCAAGTCAAGGTTATTCATGTCCATCTTGGACTGGAAAGGTGATGCATGCTGAAACGAAGCTTTGCAACCCACCTGCAATTGAGCGGTCAACTGACATTGATGTGTCAGAGCTGCTGCTGCTGCCTGCTCCTCTTCTTCAGCCAGTGCATGCTGCAGCCTGTCAATTTCCTGCCTGGCCTGCAGGCAATGAGTCATCAGGCAATCTCATCAGCCAGGCAAAGGCAATGAGTGATCAGGCGTTGATCATTTGCCAAATTCTGTCCGTGAGATACCCATTTCCTACATGTTGCAAGTGACAGGCAATTTTCTTGAAAGCACGAACACAGACAAGATGTCATCAGGTGCGCCTTTTTCCACATGCTGTCATGCACTTTTGGGCAAGGGTGCATGGCTTGCAATGCACAGCGTTGATCGTTTGAAGCAGCATGATGCATCAATGCATGCATGAGCAGCTTTTGAACTCATCAATTCACTCATCTGATGAGCCAATGTCAATGGGCTAATTTGCTGTCCTCTGCCTGACATTCGTGCTGCTGCATCTTTCCTCAGTAGTACAACAATTGATTGGGCGTGTTGTTATGCACTTTCTGACAGGCAGAATCATGCATCAGTGGGTTTCAAACGCCCCCAGCAAGCCTGTTCACCGCTCAGCATTCATTTCCTACGTGACCAAAATTCACAAGCGATAGGACTCAGGCTATACACACTCAGTACCCATGTACGCAAAAGCGTCATGCAGAGTGTCATTGTGCGCAGTACATAGAAGGATCTGCCCTGAAAATGGAAAAATGATCTATCATCATCAGGAGTATACTAGGGCGGAAAAGAGAAGTACCTGAGAAAGGGCAGCTTGGACACTGTGTTGCGATTGCTGAAGCAACTGGTTGTCAGCCTGTAGATCTGCTGCATGCTGGCGAGCATCCCTGACCACCAATTGCATGCTTTCCAACCTGCTGTCTCCAGACTACAAACCGAAGACATTGTGAAAACAAGTGTTCGGCCAACATTCAACAGCAATGATGCAAAACACCAGAAGCATCACCATTTATGGTCAGTACTGGGCACAGAGGTAATGACTGAAGGCCAATCCTGCATGCTTGCATACACACTACTAAACATGCAGCAACTGACTTGAGCACATCATTGTTTGCCTTTCTCGTCGCTGTGTTATGATAGATGCCCACTTGATTTGCCACACATACTTTGTGTCAACCCATTTCCATGACATTTGAAGGTGATGCAAGGCTTTGCTGCTGACCTGTAACTCCAGCTGCTGACTCTGCAAGAACGCCATGCTCTGCTGAGAGCCTGCATCTGCCTGAGACAATGCGTTTGAACCCAACTGCAAGGTTGCGTGACTGCACACAGCCTTGCTACTAACCTGCAATTCCAGCTGTTGACTCTGCAGCAGGGCCACATTGTGCTGAGAACCTTTCACATGCCCTTGCAGCCGCCGCACTTCTTCACCCAGCTGGAAACTGTGGTCCTGTGCCTCTTGCCTAGCGCGCACAGCTGCGTCCAGTCTGACTTGGAGAAGGTGCGAGTCCTGCTGCGTTGACTGCAGTTGCTGCTGTAGCTGAGATAGGCTGTGCTGGGCTTGATGCAGCTGGCTGTTCACATCTGCATGGACAGAGAGGACGAGGTTGTAAGCACGTTGCATCACAACCTGGGGAAGGTGGGGTTCATGGTGCTCTGACTGCAGTTGCTGCTGCAGCTGAGATAGGCTGTGCTGGGCTTGCTGTATTTGGCTGTGCACATCTGCACAAATAGACTGTGTGAGGTCGCCTGCACGCTGAATGTAACACATGAAGTGGGCAATGGCTAGCATCACAGTTGAACTGAAAGGATAGTGTGATGATATGAGGTGTACATGCTAAAGTGAAACTGAATGCTGGAAGCTCTTGCTGCGGCATGTCCTTGACTCCAGCACAAGATCTGATCCATGTTGCATCGAGCTGTTGTTACTGTTTCCAAGATGAGAAGCACAAGCTGCTGAAGGGCAGTTATTGGAAGAAGAATACACTACACACAGAAGAAAGATGCGATATTCAACAACTCAAAAATTGTGGTGCATATGTATCTTGCTGATAGCATGATGATGGTGGGCAATGCTGACTAGCATGGCATGTATCAAGCATGGCATATATCAAGCATGGCGTTTGTCAAGCATGGCGTCTATCAAGCATGCAAAGCTTAGCAAGACAATGGCTTACAAGTACTGTGCATACAGCTGGTGCGTGTTGTGTGAGCATGCCATCTGTGCATGTGTTTGTGCATGTGGCCATAGCTCATGTAGCAAGCGTGTCCACCCACAATAAGGCAGTGTGAGCAGCATGAGCGCAAGATACCAGCATAGCAGATATGAGCCTGTCTGGATTGTCAACTCACATGCACATGGCTCCTTTTCCATGCACATTTGCATTGCAGCTTTCCCATGTGCAGACAATTTCCTCTTTTGAAAATTTGGCTGGACAGCTGGCAGCGCATTGAAGTAAAAGAGGAAGAAGGCAGGAAGACATTGTAGACGTGTAGACAAAACAAGATGACTACAGAAACTGCTGCCACACCTTCATACTGTGTCTGCTTGGCATGGACAGCCTGTTGTTTGAGAAGCATCTCAGCTTGCATGTCCGCTGTTGCAGCTGCGCTGGACGCCTGCTGTTCATTCTCCTCCTGTTGCACACAGTTTCCAAGCCAGTTGAGATCAAGCTTTCCAGACAAATGTTGAGGCAGTGCATGGTGTACCACACATGGCTATAGTATCACGCATGACTGTACCATCCACAACAGCAAGATGGCACCAAGACCCAAGGATGTTCAGTACGGGGTTGAACAACAAGGCAGGGTATTGCATTTGGCACAAGCTACATGGTACAATATTCCAGGCAAGTCACACAGATTTTCCGGCAGCATGGAGCCTTTTAGACAAGCTGCATATCAAGCTTTGGTCAGAGCAAGCAATCAACAGCTATCTGTAGTGTGGGGTCTTACAAACGGCTCTCTGTACCACAATATTCATGGCAGGCTACAAGTGTTGACCTGTAGTGCATGCGGCTCTTGGCGGCCTTTTGCGGCTCAGTCTTGCAGAAGTTGTCTCAAGTGTATAAGCTATGTTCACAGTAACGCACAAAAATCGGCAGTGCAGGGTCTCCTAGACAAGCTACTTACCACACTGTTGCAGGCAAACTAATCTAATTCCCCAACAGTGCAGAGTCTGGCAGACAAGCAACATAGAAGCATAAGCACCTGTAGTGCAGCAACTTGTAGACAAGCTACACGTCACAATACTTCAGGCCAGCAAAACGTATTCAATTCGCCTGCGGTGCAGGCAGCTTATGGCATCATTGTTGCAGCTCAGCTTCCAGTAGCAGCACAGGCGCTCTTTTCTTCTCCATCTTATTCAACTTCCCCTTTTTCGGGGAGAGTGTACAATCTTTTATTGGTAAGTCCATGCCATATGCAAGCAACGCATGGGTACCTTTAGTGCATGCAGCTCTTGCTGGCATCCTTGCAGCTCAACGTGCAGGAGATGTTTGTCTTGTATCTGCCTCTGCTCCCGTTCTGACAAGTCCAGGATTGCTGCCTGAAGATCCACCACCTGACACACATGCACTTGCTGTCAGAACTTCCGCAACACTTGTACTTGCAGCAGCCTGCTCACTGTACAAGTGTCGAGTCCAACACTGTTGGCGTGCAGCTCTGCCTCTTGACATGCAAATTTGCTGTTAGAGCCATGCTGAAGCAGCATGGTAATGATACAAGGCAGCACAGCAACACTGCAGGTGTCAAGTGGCATACAGAGGCTTTGGTCTATTTGCAGCTTTCCATACAAGTCATGACAGCACAGACCATAAGCAGGCAGAGAGAAGAGGAAGGAGGACAGCATGAAGCATAATGGTACCTTAGCAAGTCAGTGAGGCTGATGGCATGCGTCACAATAGCCCATGCTTCTCATCCCAGGTCAGCCTAGCAACTGATCCTTACAGGGTATTGTCAGGGTTGAACTCACCTGTAGCTTCCTTTGGCGTGCCTGCTCCCTGACATGATTGAGCTCTGAAACCACCTCAGCATGCTGCTGTTCCCAATGCATAGCATGAGCCTCCCAAGCCTCCTGCTGCAGACCCCCTACACTCTGTTGAATGACCCCCTGACCCAGCCCTTGCCCTTGTCTTGTCTGTGCATGCCTATGTCTGAAGCCTTCAGCTTCATCCTGCTGCAGACCCCCCACCGCCTCACTGGACCCCTGACCCCACCCCTGTCCAATCTGTGTAGACTCAAGCTGAGCAGTAAGGTGGGCATTTTGGGACTGAAGAAGCTCCAGCTCTGCTTGCAAGGTTTGAAACTTCCAGGCATCCTGCTCGCAGGCATTAAGCTGCTGCTGCTGCTGCTGCTGCTGCTGGGCCAGAGAGTCTCCAGCGCCAGAGGCCTCGCGAGGCATGTACTGTGTCAGCAAGGAACGCAAGCGGGTGTTGTCTTGCTGCTGCTGAGCAAGCAAACCGCGCTCATGAGCCAGAAGCGTTTCCAGGTGAATGCGCTCATCCTGTAGGCGCTGCAGACGACGGTGCAGCCGCCTCAGGTGATGCGCATCAGATGCACGGACAGACGCCTGTTCCTGAGCAGGGCTGTTGGGGTCAGCCTGGGGTTCAGGTGGGGTGGGGCTGGGGTCCGGGCTGTTGGGGTTGGCCTGGGATGCATGTGCAGGGCTGCTGGAGTTGGCCTGGAGTCCATGTGCAGGGCCGCCGGGGTTGGCCTGGGGTCCAGACGGGGCAGGCCTGGGGTCAAATTGGGGTGGGAGCTGATCTGAAATCTGAAATTGCTGTAGCCAAGCGTGATTGCTGCCACTGCTTTCTAAGCTGACACTGTGCATCTGATGCGGATGAACCTGCAAAGCACAGAAGCCAATGAAGTGAGCGTAGCATCCTCTCAAAGCCTTACACACCTTCAATGAGCATGAGGCAGAAAAAGGCTTGTGCGTGGAGTCGCAACAGACATGCTCCAGCAGTACAGAAAGCAGCAAGATGCGATGACTGCGTCACCGTACAGCGTTACAGCCAAGGTGAACAGCCAGATGGACTGCTTCATCATGACCGACAGACACACAGACGGACAAGCAAACAAACATGCAGACAAACACAGATCTAGACTGACCTACAATTAGACCAGGTAGGCAGGCAGCAAATCACATCCAAGTAGTCTCTTGCATGCAACAAGAACGGTCCACCTGTCTGCTGTCATACGCCGAACCCAACGCAGCCTGATCAGCGCTTCTATAGCTGTCTGTTGGCGGACTGTCGACTCTCTTGGCACGTGCATATTCTGCTGACAACTCCATGCCACTTGTGCTCTGCTGGTGGTCTATATTGCTTCTAGTCTGCACCTGCTTCTTAGCATCTTGTAAGCTGACAAAGTCCTGATTTTCACTACTTCTGCCTCTAGTTCTGCTGCCCATTGCTTGCTCTCCTTCATTGCTGTCAAGATCTGCAACGTCTTGACTGTTTGTACCCTGCAGCTGCTGGCTCTCAGCCATCAGGTCTGTCCGTGCATCTGCCAGTTGAGTTTGAAGCTTGCCATTTGCCTGCTGTGCTGCCTCCACCTCAGCGTGCAAAGCGTGGAGAGTCTGCTGCAGGCTTTTGAGCTGCTGCTGTGAGTCATCCAACTGCAGCTGCATCCTGTCGGCTTCTGCCTGCTTGCTTTGCAGCTGCTCAGTAGCTACCTCAAGCTCTGACATGACAGAGTGAAGCTGCTCAGAGTACTGCTTGTGCTGCTTTGCGACTGTTTCTGATTCCTGCTTTAGCTTGATCAGGGCCTGACCCTGTTTTGCAAGGTACAAAGTCAACAGCAGTCTGCAGATCAGCACGTGCAACAACTATGGCAGAGTGTCAATGTATAGGACTGCTGGTGATGTTCTCAATACAATAACCAGCAGCCCTGCATAGCATCCCTACATGCCAGCAGCAATGTACTCTTTGAGATCACGACAAATTGTGATGTATCATATAGTGAATGCATTGGGCCTGACCGAGAGCTGGGCATGGCTTGCATGCATCAGAAGTGTATTTGATTTGCAGTATGAGCAGCTCCATGTGGACAGTCAAGCTTGTCTCTGGATATGGTGATCAGCAGCGTACCACAGCAAGCACTACTCGATTCATTTGGAACATACCTGCTCCTTCTGCTGATGAACTAAACTTTGCTTGCCTGCCCTCAAATGCTGCAGCTCAAGCTGCAGGGTCTCCAGCTGCTGCTTGGCTTCCTTGTCAGCCTGAAGAAAGGCAAATTGGTTGCCCTCCAGGTGTGAGTTCCTAGCAAGTGCAAACACCCAGGCTGTGGCAATGTACATGTGCGAGCATAATGACAATGACGACATGGATAGCAAAATGAATCTCTTACTTTACTTGTGGTTGCAATCAGCATCAGCATTATTGACATTGATATTGAATGTGGTGATATGAACTTGCAATTGGAAAGAATATGTAGTACTACAAGTACCATGTTTTGAACACTGCTGCAGTACTGTTCACTGCAAATTTGTTCATGGAGGCAGGATTGCTACACACCCAACTTGCCTGTAGGACGACCTCACGCTCATGCCGCAGCTGGCTCATCTGCCACTTCTGCCACTGCTGCTCGTCTCCAGTCAGTATCAGTGAAGTACAAACAACACCGCTGCTAGAATGAGTCTGCTTACTGACTGCTATTACAAGAATTGTTTTTCATAAGAGTTTTCTTGTCATGTTGGCAAATATGTGATGTACACCATCAGTACTGTCATCAGCAAGAGTTCAACACCTGTTCAATGTCCTCACGCTCATGCTTCAGCTGGCTAATCTGCCGCCGCTCCCGCTGCTGCTCATGCCGGGCTGCAGCAACCCCAGCAAGCAAGCTCTCAAGCTCTGTCTGCATCTTCTGCACCTCCTCTTCTTTCTGCAAGGACCTTAAATTCACGTGTTGCTCACACCACCCACGCTTATGCTGCAGAGGCTCAATATTCCTGTTGACTAACTCTGCAAAGGGTGCAGTGTAGCAACTGTGCATTGCTTGTTGGTAGGCATTAGCAATACATTTACATGATCATGCAGCAAACTCAGCTGCTCCATCTGGCATCAGATTCAGCATGACCATGCTGAATTGCAGTCAAACAGACCCTCAAGCAAACCTGACGTGGGTAGTCATACCGGGGAAAGTAAGGGGGCACATCTATTTGAATGCAGGTACAAAAGATAGGGTGTCGCTGCTGCATGTGCATGTAAAAATGCACCTTCTGCTTATCTCTTTCTGCAGATAAGGTGTCATGTGTAGCTCGGCTCAGCTGCCCCTGTGCATCCAGCAGCTGCTGAACAGCCCTGTGCAACTGCCCTTCCACCCTGTCAAGTTCCCCTGAAGCTTCATCTATCAGGTCATCATACTTGGCCACCTGACTCGCACCTGCAACCCATCATGAGAAACATTAATTTTCCTTGTGTTTTCTCTCTCTCTTCTGTAACATGCTTTGCCTGTGCATCCAGCTGCCGCTTGTTGATGCGTTGACCTTGTAATGATACTTTGCAGCTTTCCACAAGTCTCAGTGTTGGCATTGCATCTGATGCCTTGCATTTCATTGGAGATAATTTGGTGCAAAGAGCAGCTGAGCAAAACTTACTTGGCGGAGCCTGGCGCATGTGGTCAACAGCCACGCTGCGCACGCTATGCCTGGCAGTCACCAGCTCTGCATCCTTTTGGGCCAGCTTCAGGGTATGCTGACAGGCTGCGTGCTGGAGATTTTGTTGCTCGTCTTCTAGCTCTGTAATGCGCTTGACAGCGGCCTGGTACTGCTGCTTCACTCTGCAGCAACTCTGGTTGTTGGTCTCAAGTAACGCTGCTGTGAACTAGCTCAAAACGAGCTGGCCTGGCAAGACAGGACTTGGTCCACACACACCTAACACTTAAGTGCTTGAATGTGTGATGCATCACTGTTGTCATGGTGTGTGCACTAGCATTCTTTGCATTCATGCCAAGAGCATGATTTGGCTGTGCAGAAGCCCAATTGGCGCTGTGACTTTGTGGTTTGACCGACTGCTGAGCGCTGCAAGGTTGCCTGAACAGGCAAGACATGCAAGGGTCATCATTACCATGCACAAGCTACAATATGCCATCGTCAAATAGCATCATGCACATCTGAAGTCAGACAAACATGCCATCTTTGCTATGTTGTCATGGGAGACGGAAAACGCCAAGCAGAGACAGAATGCCATCAAAACAGACAACCTGAGCAACAGCCAGCACAAGATTGACCCACTGTATCAAGCAGTACCGTGAGAGGATTGAACAATCAGCCGAACGACGCTACCAAGACTACACCGCAGTGCAGTCAGTCATCAAGTATGTATCAGAGTTTGATGAGCATGCACAAGCACAAGGTCAAAGCTGTTGTGTGCAGCTTGCAAAAGATCACTGGCGGGCCCTGATGCTTGGCCCGTGTCTGTGTTAATGCCTGGAGATGCATGCAGTACATCCCTAAGGGCACACAGAGTATGCTGTGTGTGCACAACAACAAGGGCAAACCTGTTGTACGCAGCTTGAAGAAGATCACTGGCAGGCCCCGCTGTTGTCCCCATATCTGTGTCAGTCTGCATGCCTGGTGATGCATGCAGCACAACCAGATCGCTGTCTATGTTGTTCCTGGCTTCTTCCCACAATTCAGTTTGCAGCCTGCAACGCACCTTTGTAAGCAAATCAGGACTGGCTGATTGCGTACATCCAGGCATGACATGATGACTTGACAAGACAAAGACAGAGTGTTACAATACCAGCAATAGTTGTCATGCTGTTGGCATCTGTCTGTGTCCTCCTGTATGCAGCCCTTGGTGCAAATAAGCGAATGCGTATTTGCTTTCTCAAACAAATACAAGGACGCAGAAACACAGCTCACAGCCATGGCTAGCAGAAACAGCAACAAGACAGCTGCAACTTTGAGCTGTTTTGCTGCTGCACTCTGCTAGCATGGCTGTATCCTGTCTTGCTGCATCTTTCTTCTTGAATGAGCTTTTGCCTCATTTGGCTGGCTAGGCATTTGCATCAGTCACACTGACCTCATGGCATCACAGTCTTCAAGTGTTGTCAGCGATTTGAAGCTGCTGTCGGTGCCATCAGCGTGAAAGCTAAATTGACAGCAAAGCCAAAGGCAAAATCAGAACTTGGCCATGGCGTTCTCATGCAGCGTACAAAACGTCTGCGCTGTGCATCACAATTGTTGTATCTTGTCGATACGCACATGATCCCTTGGTTACATACTGGCTGTAAGACCAGGAGTCGTGCCACGAGAAGGCAAGCACAAGCCAGAAACTTGTTCATACAAACATGAAAGCTGACTGTATCTCACTCTGTGTGTCGACGTATAGCAAAGCCAAAATGATCACCTGTGCAGCTCCTGCTGTGCTGCTTCTTTGTCGTCAAGCACTTGTTGAAGATCTGCCTGATGCTGCTGTACCTTGGCATGCATGTCTTCCAGGCATCTCCTGAAGGGCAACAGGCACATCACATGAGTGACAATGCTGTCAAGCAGCGATTGCAGACCACTCTGATGCTGCAGCATCTTGGGCATGCGACTTTTGCAGGCAACTCCTGAGGAAGTAGCCACAGTGCGTCAGCGACGATGATGTCAAGTGCTGCTTCTTTGGCATCAAGCAGCTTTTGAAAACCCATCTGATGGCGCTCCATCTTGGCATGCATCTCTTCCAGGCAATTCTTGAAGATCAGGAGGCAAGTTTTTGAAGTGACAGTGCCGTCAAATGCTGGTGCAATTAAAAACAGAAATGGGCATGCTGAAAGGGCTCTCTGCTTCTTTTGCAGCACAAGTTTGACTGCATTTGACCTACCCTTTGGATTGGTGCAGCTTGCACCTGACAAGCTTTTAGGGTTTGATGTGTCATTTGACCTTTCCTTCTTGCACACTGGATGCAACATTAAGGAATTGTCATGTGGCATCTCTCGCAACCAATGGATTGCTCTGCTTTCAGAAGCAAAAGCAATGAGACAAAAGCTTGAAGTGTCAGCAACACTGCTAACAACAATATGTAGTCACTCTTGCACAAAACTGAGAAATTTGCCCTGTACTCCAGATAGTCATCTCACCTTTGTTCAGTCATCTTGTTTTGCAACTGACTGTGATCTGCTTGCGCTGCTGTCATGTTGGCTTGCATGTCTGCTGTGTCCTTAGCAAGCTTAGCAGACTCCACCTGCTGCTGCTGCCGCTGCATGTACAACGTAGATTGCAGACTAGACAGCTGCTCTTCAGCTTTTTGCACTCTGTGCCTGCAGAGAAGCACTGACTGTTGATCAATCGTTTTCTATTACAACTGGCTGTGATCTTCTTGCGCTGTCGTCATGTTGTCTTGCATGTTTGTTGTACCCTTTGCAAGCTGAGCAGACTCCACCTGCTGCTGCTGCCGCTGCGTTTGCAATGCAGAATGCAGATTAGGCAGCTGCTCTTCAGCTTTTTGCACTCTGTGCCTGCAGAGAAGCACTGACTGTTGATCAATCGTTTTCTATTACAACTGGCTGTGATCTTCTTGCGCTGTCGTCATGTTGGCTTGCATGTTTGTTGTATCCTTTGCAAGCTGAGCAGACTCCACCTGCTGCTGCTGCCGCTGCGTTTGCAATGCAGAATGCAGATTAGGCAGCTGCTCTTCAGCTTTTTGCACTCTGTGCCTGCAGAAAAGCACTGACTTTTGATCAATTGTTTTCTATTACAACTGGCTGTGATCTTCTTGCGCTGTCGTCATGTTGGCTTGCATGTTTGTTGTATCCTTTGCAAGCTGAGCAGACTCCACCTCACCACACTCCGCTGCGTTTGCAATGCAGAATGCAGATTAGGCAGCTGCTCTTGAGCTTCTTGCACCCTGTGCCTGCAGATACGCACTGACTACTGAAAAGTTCAGAATTGCATCAAATGGTGGCAACAGCAGAACGATTAGCCTGGCTTTAATCATAGCATCCACCAGAAATCAGTTGCATATGTGATGAGGCATTGAAGCGATCTTAGGACCCACAGTAAGTACTTGTATGCAAGCAATAATAGAGCCCTCAAGGCACCAGTTCCAGACTCGACAAAGTATCAAAAAAATACTTTCAAGTTGACTAATGACGTGGGTCATGACATCCAAGTTCACAAAGCGACGTCTGGACAGTAACATGAACACATATCTGGTGTCTTTTTCCTGGTGTTTGCTGACAGCAAGGGTGTGTAACAGCAGGCATTGTAGCAGCAAGCTGGGTACTGTGTATTTGCAATCTTGCGCCTGCTTCTGCTGGCTGCAAGACGTTGCACCATCCAGTAACGCAGTAGCAAGCACAGTGATGCATGCACAAACCTGACGTCTTGCTCCTGCTGCTTGCTGGCTGCCAGGCTTTGTAACACATGCTGCAGCTCCCATACGGCAGCAGGTTGCACCACTGCTTCAGAGCCCTCTGAAGCGTCAATGATAGGATTCTTCCATGGACTTGGCTTCAGAATAGACTCAGCAAATTGCTGCAGAAACCAAGAAGCTATGTGCACATAGGTGACAAGATATTGTCTGAGCAACAATGTGCACATAGATGACGAGATATTGTCTGAGCAACAATGTGCACATAGACGACAAGATGTTGTCTGGCAACAATGTGCACATAGATGACAAGATGTTGTCTGGCAACAATGAGCCAGAGCCATGCAATGCAGCAGCTAGCTTCCCCTGAATTTGACCTTGCAAGGTCAATACGGCCGCTTGACAACACTTTCTGTTGGACTGCTTATTCCTCGGTGTCATCAGAGGTTACGTTGTTCTTTGTTTGTTTCAGCCTTGCATCAGCGGTACAATCGCTGTTTTTGGAGGCAAACTCTGATCAGCTGCCGTTGGTTGCCAGACACATTCACCTTTGCTTTCAAGCCAGGAAGTCCAATTCGTTACATCTGGCTCCCTACCCCAGACTTTAATTTATTGATTGGTTGATTGACAACAGAGGCAGAGGTCGCAACATAGGGCAGGAGAGGACTACATCAAGGCAGCCGCTTGCCTGAGTACCAACCCTTACAACTTTCTGGTATGCATGTCAGACACAGAGTACAGACTTAGTGCTCACCCTCTGTTGCTGAGCTGCCTCAAGGAGCTCTCTGAATGCCTCATCTGAGTCTTGGCTCACTGCACCTTGCTCTGTCAAACCCATTTTAGTACTTCCACGTGGGCCGTTAAATCTGGTACCATGTGACAGTAACTGTTGGCCAGGCTGAACCAATCCAGGACTGCTGATCAAGTGCGCCGATGGTTGAGTTAGCCACCATTGTGACGTCTGAGGGCTGCTTGGGTCATGCTCATCATGTAGCAACGTGTTGGGCTGACGCCCACAATGAAGCAATGTGATGCGCTGCTGCTCATGATGCAGCAATGTGCTGGGAGTGGCAAGCAGTCCCAAAGGTGACGCTGTGGCAGCACTGCTTGGCTCTAGGTGCATTGATTGTAAAGGCAATCTGCCATTAGCTCCTGGGCTTGACTGCTGCTTGACGCCAGGTACGGTGTGCAAGTTGCCTGGCGACATGTTCTCTTTGACTTCCTCTGAAAAGGCAACCTCCAGGCTTTTGCCAAAGATGATGTGGTCTTCAGCCTGGTTCAGACTATCAGCACAGTCTTGCATGTCATACAGAGCATTGCAACAGATCTCAACTGTGTCTTTCTGTCTGGCCTTTGCATGATCTGTCTGTGTGTCACTGCTGTTAGCCGGTACAGGTAACAATGCTGGCAACAGCACTGAGTTTGCTTGCATCTGGGGCATGCTTTTGGACAGAACCTGCAGAATCACAGCAGACACTGCTGTGATTGACAATGTGGGATGCATCTATGACTTGCAAGCAGACAAGACCTGCACAAGCACAACATGCATTGCAATGACTCAATGTTGACACGCAGTGTGTCCCACGCCTACATGGGGTGTTATGGGCTGCCTGACAGTTTGAACGACCTAGACTGCATGTGTATCTCACAGACTGTGTGCCATCACACAAGGCACTCTGCACAGCACGCATGAAAGTGATGTCCAGCGCAGGTGCAGCAGCGCCAACATGACAAGCAGCTCTATAGACACAGAGGCAAGAAACACACCTTGGTCCCAGCATCTTTTGCAGATGCTGCTGACTGCTTGAACAGCTGTGCATACTCGTCACGCTGTTGAGTCACCTCTTGCAGCTGGCTCTGGAGCTGCTGAGTCAAAACCTGTTGCAGCTGATCCCGTTCATCTGCTTCTCCCAGTCTTTTCTGACTAACCTCCAGCTGGCTACGCAACTCCTCTGCTTCATCATGACTACGCTGCAGCTCACCAGGCAGGCGCTCAGCAGCTGCTTGAGCAGCTGTCAAGTCATCCTTCAAGCCCTGAGTCATCTGTTGCTGCTGCAGAAGCTGCCCTTGCAGCTGCTCTGTCAGCAGCTCATGCAGCTGCAGCCGCTGTTGCAGCTCTGCCTGTTCATCTTTGGACTGTCTCATGGGCAGTCTGTTTTCAGAGCTGACCAGCCACTGTTCCTGCTGAAGGCTATCGCTAACAGGGTCAGCAGCAACAACGCCATCTGTTGTAGGTGGCAGCAGTTCTCTAAGCAGTCTTTCATCCTGTGAACATACACACATACAGGATTGACCAAGCTAGTCAGACAAAAAGCAGTTGGTGTTGCATCAAGGTGGTCAAGGAGATGCAAGATGGGCGTAGGTACTCTGTGGTGACCAAAGAGATGGCAGGCATTTGCGCTTGCACGTTTAGTGAGACGCATGCACTTGCCTGCAGCTGCTGTGCTTATGTGCAAGACATTTGCAAGCTCTTAGCGGTCTGAGAGTATGAGCAGAGGCAGTAGACTGAAATTGACTGAAACCCCGACTTTCTCACTTGACACAGCAATTAGATCTGGCTAGTAGCTGCAGTGCAGACGGTACATAGCTGTTGGACGAACCTTTTGACTTCAGCATGTGACAGTACTATTGTCTGCTTACGATGCAAGCTCGCTGCCAACAAATGCCAAGCAGTATCACTGTGGTACAAGACCTGCTGCTGTTTGACTTCGCCCTGGCAGTGACCCCTTGTCTGATGATGCATACCATGCAATCCATACTGGGAACAGCATCAAAGCAGTGCTGAAGCAGAGTAGTCCCACCATGCATACCATGCAATTCACACCAATGACTGGCATCAAAGCAGTGCTGAGGCAAGGTAGGTTGCTGTTCAGTCATGGCAAAGCATGATCTCAAAAGCGTAACACTCATCACCTCAACGGCATCCAGCTTTTGCTGGAGAGTCTCAAGGGCCTTGTCCTTGGACAGCATCAGCTCCTTGATCTCTGTCTGCTTGGAAACTTGCGCCTCCAACTCCTCCACCCTCTACAGCAAAATCCCAGGACAAGCTGGGCTGCTGTGCAAATCATGGCCAATGTGGGCTATGCAGAGCTTGACGGTTTCGGCTTGCAAACTGCTAATGTTGGACTGTCTGCATCTGCAAAGCCTCCAAGCTGATAGATTGCAAGCTTTGACGGTGTTACTGCAATGCCAAGAACCGCTGACTCGTGGTGTGTTGAACTTGTCATTCGCTGGTTCAGCACTACATGGCGCAACTGCAGTGAGGGAGACAGTGGCATCTACGACTTGCATGCTGGCTGCCTAAACAATTGCAGCAATTTGTGCCTGGCCTCATGCCTCACGCAATACACATTACACCCTGAAGATGAGTGGCGTTATGGCTTGCAACTAAGCTGATGTAGCTTGATGTCATGCTGGTCAGCGCGTTTGTCAGCACAGCACAGCGCAGCACAGCGCAGCGCAGCGCAGCACAGCACAGCACAGCACAGCACAGCACAGCACGAGCTTCACATGCTGTGCATAATTTGTACCTGATTTTGGCACTCATTGGTTGCCTCACAATCCTGAAGCTGCAGCTGCAGAAATTCATAGTCCATGTGCTCTGCCTGTGCAGCCTCTAAAGACTCCTGCAGTTCTCTGACCTGTTGCCTGCAAGCAGGCAGAGCCTTGCTGTGAATTAACAACAAACAATGGCAGCAACAAACAGGCATGTCTGAGCATTGCAGCAAAAAAGTTGACTGCATATGCTCAAGCAGGTGGTGCATGCATGCACAAAGGGCTTTGAACAAGCATGTTACACATCTGGACAGGGCAGCCACATTGCAATTGTTGACAGCCGTGAGCTTGCTTACAAGGACTCGCTCAACAATGCTGCAGGGCTGACAGTGCATGCGTACCTGAGAATATGCAGCTCCTCATCTTGATTCCCCTCGTGACCAAGAGATGTATTGAACAAGGCTGATGCAAGGTCAGCTGGCTGCTGCTGCTGCTGCTGCTGCTGCTGCGTTTGTTGCGAGCTGTCATGCTGTCGTGCCTCCTGGAGAAGAGTCTGCTCTCTTTGCAGCAAATCAACGGCAGGCGCAGCTTGCTTAGCCTGTACTGGGCTTGACTCAGCATGCCATGAGTAAGCTGTGTTGAGTGTGCTTTGTGCAGTCATAATCCGAGACTGATCATGCTGCATGGCCCTGAGTGCATGAGGGTCATGTGCAGACGATGTGGCTGCTTCTGTGTCAGCACTGGCATTTGGATCTGTATGCTGCAGCTGCTGCTGTTTGAGGTACAGCGATTGCAGAATGGCGCATATTTCTGAAAGTATAGCGCTGCTAAAGATCTGCTGTAGGTCACTCCTGCAGACCTGAATTTCCTCGTCAAGCTGAGCAATCTCATTTGTCTGCTCACAAGCCTCGAGGTTTGTGTCATATGAAGCGGCTGCTGTGCTTTGAGCTTGCTGCAGACAGCGCGTCCTGCTTTGCAGGAGAGAGATCAAGCGCTTTGCTGTCCGTAACGGAGACTTGTCAGCGGCGGAGGAAACATGCTGAGACTGCTGGACATGGCGCAGCAGTACTTCCTCAGCTGCAACAATGTCGGTGCGAAGTTGCTCTTGTCCTGACGCTCCCGTATCAGGTCCCGCATCAGCATGCATGGGGTGATCCTGTGCGTTAGGCCGCGCTGTCCCCGTCAAATTGTGCTTCCATCATGCACTCGAACAGCAGACTGTGTCGCACCACCTCTTGGCGATCCTGGCCGCGATGCCACTTTGCTGCCATTGAGCAAATATGACAGTCAATGTGAGTGTTGGATTAGCTTCGCACGCACATCATGACACACCATCATGACTTGCACAAAAAGACAAGGCTAGTGTCCAAGCCAGAGGTTTGTTGACATTCTTCAAACAAATAGAATTGATGCGCCTGGCACACACAGTGAAACGCATGATGCCTGCATGATCATAATCCAATGAGTCTGCTCAATTCCAGGAGCTACTTAGCGCTTGTCAAGCTGAGAACTCATTTTGCTTACTTTGCCTAATAAGCATGTACAAGCGTTGCTTAAACGGCTCAGCATTCGGAGGGGTCATCTGAAATTGCAATCTGCATGCTTCAATTTTTGAAAAGATGGAAAAGAAGACGAATGGAAAAGGCGGAGGCACTGAGGCAACTGCTTTTGCAGCTCTTTGGCCAGGTAAACGATTGTTTCGCGCGATCAGTGTGCTAACTACATCCGTATTCTCGGCCGGCGACCATGATGAAGATGTTCAGCTCCGCTGTCGGCATGTTTCATGGCAAAAGCAAGACAGACTCACCTTACAACAACCTACATCAGCTGACCGCTCCAGATATTGATCTGAAGCAGTTCAACTTCTCAAGCTTAGCTGGCGAGGCGAGTGATCTGATACTCCTCTCGCGCGTTGCCTCATTGTGTTGAGGTATACATGTTGGGTCATGTTGCTGTTACTCCAGGTGGTCCTGGTGGTAAACGTCGCTTCGAAGTGAGGCAAGACAGAAGCTAACTACAAGGTTGGTGCGCTTACCCTGAGCCGCTATTGGCTACTTGATCAGGACCCAAGAGGGCTCTGCTGCATTGCAGGATTTTGCGACTCTTGAGGAGAGCTTTGCTGGCAAGGGCCTCAAGATCGTTGCATTCCCTTGGTAAGCCACAGTGTCACTCTGTGCTTTCTAGCTGTTCTTTATCTTGCTAAAGCCAGCTTGCTGGTAGCTCTCTTGTTTGCAAAAGTCTTGCTTGCAGCTGACAGCCTGCCTTGTGTTCACAGTAATCAGTTTCTGTCACAAGAACCTGGCAGCAATGCCGAAATCAAGGAGTTTGCTCGCAAGAAGGGTTTCAAAGGGGTGCTGATGGACAAGATCGATGTCAATGGTCCCAAGGCGTCACCTGTTTACACCTTCCTGAAGGTAACCTCCTCATGAATCTGGTGTGCACGCCTTTTGCATGGTCCTGCTGAGCTGTATGCTTCCTGTGAGAGACAGTGTGAGAGTTATGGTTCCCACCATGACTTGACCATGGCTTGCTTGATGAAAGCATCTGCTGTAGTGCAATTGCTGAAGCTTAGTGCTGAGGCAAGCAAGTGTACAAGTCCACTGAGCCCTTTTTACTATGCAACACTCCATACACTTACAACCTGCCAACGACTTCCGTAGCTCTGAGCCTGCGTAGCAGCCTTTCAGCCTGATGAAATTGTGCAGGCAGCAAGCGGCGACACCTCCCCAATCACCTGGAATTTTGCCAAGTTCCTAGTGAAGAGGGATGGGACTGTGTTTGGCAGGTGGTGCTTTCATTGCTAGTGCATAACACTCCCCACAATGCCATATGCGTGACCATGTGCAGTGTGACATGTCAACAATTGCACAAGGCGCAAGCTTTCACGATCTGTCAACTTCTGCTGGACATCTGCTTGCAATTGAAGCTGTCACATGGACAGGACCAGACACTGTACATCAGATTTGCATTGAATCATGCAATCCAAGAGACCACACTGAACATGGTCACAGATGCTATTGCATCTGAAGGCACGGCCTGCCACGTGCACTGTTAATATGCTCATATTCATGCGTTGTGATGCTCTGTGTTCTTTTGTCCAGTTATGCAGTCAAGTGACATGCTAAAATCTTGCAGGTATGGACCCTCATCCATGGCTGTTGAGCTGACTCCTCACATTGAAAAGCTGCTTGCCGAGCAGAAGTGAGGACCATCCAGCATGGGCTGAAGGCAGAACCTATGCATGGTGCTGTTACTGTACAAGAAAGCGTATGATAGCTTGCAAACAAACAGCCTACTGGGATGCTTTGTGAGCTTGATCAAGCAGACTTGAGCAGCCTCACTATCATGCAGTGTGGTGGCGCTTGGGGTCTCATGCACTCTGTACTATGAAGTAATTTTCATGCCGTTACGACCTGGTTATAGGTCAGACTGTTTTGATCAGCATGCAGTACTACACTCGTTGTGCTTTTGTGACTTACGGACATTGAGATCACAGACAATATTACAGTCGTGCTGGACAATGAAACACTAATAAGCAACCTCTCCATGTACTATCCATAGCAACATGACTGTAAGGCACAACATGTCATGTTCATACCTAGCTGCAGGGCTGAGCCTGAGTTGCTCCCACACAGACCACTGCTAAATAGGTAAATCGCTGCGCATAACAGCAGTTACAGATACTGTACCTGCCAGTAGACTACACAGGGACAGAAGCACATTGCTAAATCAGCTGCCAGACACTTACTACTTGCGCAGCTTCAAACAAAACAAAAAAGGATGACTTGCCTCAGCCATCCAGGCCTACGGTTTTTGACTCAATTGCAGGCAGACAGCAATTCCAAAAGCAACAAACAGCTCAGCGATCAACGTGGCAAGTATGGAGCTTGCAAACACTTGCACAGAATCTTAAGTATGCCCATTGCATGTGACTTGTAGATCGGGTTTGGTGCCAGGACTGCCCAGTGGTGCTGATCCTGACACCATAAACTGATGACTGAGTGTACTAATCCTGCTGTGTGCCTCAACTGGCTTGGGTGCCAATGTCTTGCCTAGCACAAGATTGAACGCATGAGTAAGAGCATTCTCCTTCTGGCTAAAAGCCTGCCACAGCAAAACAGCAAGGGTTTTCAGAATGGCCAAACAGGAAGCTATGATGGCAACCACAAACAGCTGAGTGGACAGGAACTCGCCATGACTAGGCTTGTTACCTAATGCAAACAATACAGAATTCAAAATGGCTGTTGGCAGACTTTGAAACCCGGCTGCCACAAAGTTATGCATGCTCTCGTAGTTCTCCAGATCAAGCCAACTTAGGCCCAGCACATTGCTGGTGTACATACAACGGTTTAGTCTGAAAGCGGCAACATACCCTGGCCGCATCCATTTGAGACCTGGCCATTGCACAATGTGTTTGATGCACACAAAAACCTGCCTGAAAAAGGCAACTGTATCTAATACCAGCACCACTGGAATCATCAGGGGACAAAAAAGCAATGACACGCTCAGAACCAGCCAATGAAACCTGTTGCTGATGATGTCATACTTCAACATCACACACTTGCAAGCTGTGTGGTAGCCAACCACAAACCCAACCACAGCAAAATGGAAGAAGAAGATAGCTGCAAGAATGTCCCCTGGCCACTTTCCCCAGATTTGGTTCAAAACAATGATGTTCGTCACCAAGTCGTAGTAATAGAAAGCCAGCATCGCAAGTCCCCAGAATCCCTCGCGTAGGGTTGAGGCAACCCGGTAAACTGGCATAAGCCATCCCATAGCCCCAATCTTGGGTGTGGCCTTGCGCGCAGCCAAGAAAACCAATCCAGTGTACATTAAGATCAGTATGCAGCAGCAGCCTCCAAAAACCAGCCACGCAATCAGCAACACTTTATCAGAGCCTGCGTTTGAACAGATCTGACGCACAGATGCCAACTGGTTGCTTCCCAACAACACGCTTTGCGCAAACTCAAACTGCCCAAATGCATCATGACCAGAAGCGGCAAAGCCTGCCGTCAAGTTGGTCAGTGTTGCTGCATCCTGTACTCCTTGCAGATGCTCTTGCAGCTGAGGCAAAAGCGCAATGCTCTGCCCTGTGACATCAGCGTCATACAGCTGCGGTTTCAAACACAGTTGCTGCCGCCAGTTTGAAGAATGTGTAGATGCTGTCCAAACACGTCCAAGATCCAGCTGATTGATATGAGACAGCATGCCATCAGGTTGCACCCACGACAAAGGAACCGTTCCATGTAGGCTATTGTTGCTCAGATCCAGTTGCACTAGCTTTGGCATCAGACCCATGCCTTCCGGCAAATTGCCAGTGATGTGATTGTCGCTGAGCTGAATCGAGATAAACGGCGCCGTACTGGTCCAAAACTGCTCCAAGGTTGAATTGAGTGCGCTGTCGGCTAAGCTGAACACCTCAAGATTGCTGTTGTTGAAGGCTGGCAGGGGGCCATGCAGCTGAGACTCCCCCAAACCTAATGCTTGTAAAGACGGGAAAGCGGTTTTTGCCCCCCAGCTTTGGGGAATTGAACCCGTGACCGGTGATGTAAACATCTGCAACAATTGCAGTTTTGGAAATGCTCCTTGTGATGCCCAGCTTTCAGGCAAACTTCCTGTGAAATTGTTGCTTTCAAGGTAAAAAGCCAGCAGTGAGGGAAAAGCGCCCTGCTGACCCCAGGTGCTTGGTAGGCTACCGGAAAAGCGATTGCTCGAAAGAGACAGAAGCTGAAGTCCTGGAAATGCCCCTTTTTGGCCCCAACCTGAGGGCAGTTGGCCTGCATCAAAGCCAGATTTGCTTGTCATGGCAACTACATCTGCTGCCCATTGCGACATGAGAAACATCAAATGCTGTGGCTTTGCGCTCTGTGACACTGGAAACTCTGATATTGACAACATTGGGAACTGTGACACTTGACATTGTAGCATTGCAACGTGCAACAATGCAACAATGGATCCTGTAGCATTGCACAATGTGATATTAAACCTTGTGACATTGACAGCATTGACATTGGAACACTGAACATTGTGACATTGGCTGTGCCTCTAACTCTGTGACATGTACATTGACAGCGTTTGGAAGCTATAGCATTGCATAATGCCACCTCAGGCAAAAGAAGAGGCACATGTCAATTTAAGCGCCTGACACCAAGCACAACAGCAAGACCAGAAACAACTGTCAGCAAGGCTTTGCTGGCATGAGGAAAGGGTTCACCTGACACTAAGTGCTGAAATATGCACAAAAGCAACAGTAAGCAGGCACTCATAGGCATGAGCTAAGGGTCACCTGCAATGCCGGTGGTCTGAACGCTGGCAAGCTGGAGTTGCTGGAAGCTGGTTGGGCTGCCCCATTCTTCTGGAAGGGTGCCTATAGATTTCATTCACTTGTTCATTATGCCTGCTAGGCAGCATATATTGTGGCTTTCACATGCAGTGCCTAAGTAGGAGTAGGTGCAATCAGCTGCATCCGTGCAAGTCTACCAACAGCAGGATGTCAGCAAAGCATACACCATGACTATAGGACTAACCGTTTAACATTTTCACACAGATCCTTGGGGGCTTGCTCACCTGTCAAGGAAGCCCCCACTATGTGGAGAGCAATGAGGCGTGGAAAGGCATCTGGGCCCCCCCAGGAGGGCGGAAGGGTGGACCCCACCCTGTCCTCCCCCAGGGTCAAATCCAACAGCTGAGGAAACGCCCCACTGCTGCCCCAGGTCGCTGGTAGGGTTCCTGAACATTTACCATATCTGAGTATAATCAACAATGATCCTGAGCAAGAAGGCATGCAAAGGCATCAGGATCCCTCTAAGGAAGGGGGCAGGGGCCCCACCCTGTTCCCCCAGGGTCAAATCAAGCAGCTGAGGACATGCCCCACTGCTGCCCCAGGACGCTGACAGACCCCCTGAACAGATGCAATATATAAGGATGATCAAAGCAATGACAGTACCAACATTGTGCTAGAGCAATGAGGCGTGGAGATGCATTTCTGACCCCCCTTGGAGGGGGCCATGGGGCCCCGACCCTGTCCCCCCAGGGTCAAATCAAACAGCTGAAAGAAAGCCCCATTGGAGCCCCATGATGCTGGTACACATGCACATGAAGCATATTTGAAAGTCGCAGTGCTGATTGACGCTAGCAATCAAGTTGTCAACATGATGCCCGCACTGTAAGGTGCATTTCAGCAAAGGTGCTAGTTGGCCCAAGGCCTGTGCAGCATTGTAGCTGTCTCAAGACAAAGATGCCTTAGGCTGAATGTCTCAACCACTGCTGTGGCACGGATCACATGCTGCTTCCAGGCTGCGCACAGATGGAGCACAATGTCATGTTGACCAATGGACCAGTCCAAGGCAAGAAGTCTCATGAGACTCATCAGACTTCCTGGTTTGCAACGCATGAATGTATATGTTTGGCAACATCAACACCATCACCTTGAATTCCATGCTTGCTGGTGACATGCTGTGACCCTGCTAGGTGCATACAGATGCAGTGAATTGCCTGCAAACAAATAAAGGCATTGAAGGCAGCAGAAGAGTCACCTGTCATGTTGTTGAGGTAAATCCCAATTGTTTTAATCTGCTGGAAGGCGTTTGGGCTGCCCCATTCGGCAGGAAATGAACCCGTGACCTTTGTGTTCAACACCCATAGGGTGCACATGTTCTGCAGGGACCCCCCTGGAGACCCCCAGGAAGCGGGGAGGGTGCCTGATAGGGGTAGGAATTGCAATTGTAGAAATATCAACTCGGGAAAGGCACCTTGCTTGCCCCAAGAATCTGGGATTGTGCCTACAAAAGCATGCAGTTTGATCCAATATTGAACAGGTTTAACAAAAACGCTGCAATCTACTACTTAACAAAGCAATCGAAGACACCAGCAGTAATAAACATCATTATGATGATTATAATCATGATTACTATTGAGGACACTGTATTGCTCATCAGGTGCCAGCATGCATTGCATGCAAACAATGACCAGCAGTTTTGTATTTACAGTTGTAAAGTGACTAGGCGTTTTGGTTATTTATTTGGACAACATGTCATGCATGTTGTTATGCTGTGCAATTGATGGTGCGGCAGGACAGGTGTAGCTGAACAAGGCAGCGAGCATGCTGGACATCATGAAACATAGCATCTAATGTTTGTTACTCAACAGTTGTAATTTTCTTACTTTGTGCATAGCTTGACAAAATAAGACCCGCCCAAAATGAATTATTTCCTGACAATTTATTTTCACATCAAAAGCTTTGAGAATTGCTGCCTTTTAGAGATGTTAGTCTCATGGATGAGCAGGCTTTAAAGCTGTATAAATGTAGGGGTGGTGGGGCAAGGGGAACCCCAAATTGCTGGCAGGGGTCCTGTCAGGGTGCTTTGAAATATTGAAGGTTTGCAAAACAGCCCAACTGAAGTCAACTGCCACACATTCTTTGCTTTGGAATTAAAAGCCTCAAAAAGAAGTGCCCACCTGATATGTCACTGTTGTTGATGAGCAAATAATGGAGCTGAGGGAATGCTGGGGGGTACCCCACTCAGCAGGCAGGGGCCCCGTAATAGCGGTGTTTGTAATCCAAATGTTGGTCAAGGCTGGCATTGATGCGCTGCCCCATGCTTTTGGCAGACTGCCGGTTATGGGAAGCCGATTGAACTGAAACTGTGAAAGCAGCGGAAATGCGCCTTGGCTTGACCAAGAGTCTGGTATAGTTCCTGCTCGAAACACAAACGGCTGGAAAATATCTGTTTGTATGCCATGAGCTTCTTCACTATGAGTCAAGGACACCTGTACTGAAATACTTAACCTGCTGATTGTATGACTAGGCAATGACGTGGTCCATTCACAAGTCACTGCGTCAGGGTCATTCTGTAGCAAACCCAAACTGAAGGTGTCACTTCAAAACCACCCACACTGAGATGTTGCTCTTGTGCTTATATGCTACACTGATGCTGTATCATGACAACTCAGCATGTGGTACCCACCTGAGATGTTGCTGTCAATCAGCTGAAAGAATATGAGTTGCTGGAAGGCCAAGGAACCGCCCCAATCTTCTGGCAAAGTACCAGACAGTAATGTGTTGTTGCGGATGTATAGGTCTGTCAGGGCAGGTAGAGATCCATTTGCGCCCCAGGACGCTGGCAAAGACCCTGCATGACTAACACCGTTTAACGCAGAAAAAGACAGACTTTTCTTGCACCTTTTTCACACAACAAACAGACCGCCACTGACCAATCAACTAGTCCAAGGGCGTTTTGACGTGCCAAATGCATGCAGCTTAACAACATTGACAATGCTGTGAACACACACGTACATGACATGTGTCACACCAACCTTCAATCTGACTTGATGTGCAAAGGCACGAGACTGTTTTTGTGCTTGATATCACAATAGATGACAAAGATCTACACTTTCTGATGATGCAACACTTCCCCTCATGCCCTAAATTGCACTCAAAAACCGCTTCTGACTGTGTCATGGGCCATCAACATCTCATTTGTTGATTTTGTCATAGCCTCGCATGCAGTTTGGAAAGCCAAACAAAGCAAAAAAGGCAAGTACAGGCCTGAGCAACAAACACAGTGCAAAAGTAGATGCAAGGGGTGGAAAGCCTGCCTGTAATGCTGCAGTTGGTAATTTGTATTCCTTGCAATGCTCGAAAGCTGTCAGAACTGCCCCACTGCGAGGGCAACTGCCCTGACAGGTATGTGAATTCTAAACCAATGCCCCAGAGATTCGGCATTGAAGTGTTGCCCCAATTGGTTGGAATGTTGCCGGAAATTGGCATGTACATCAGGTGAAATTGGTATAGCCTAGGGAAAGTTCCTGGTCGTGACCATGAAGTCGGAATTGTGCCTGCAACCAATGATACAAAATGGTATGCAGAAACCAAAGCTTTGTACCTGAAAAGACACAACGAACAGTCTGGAAGAATACAGTTGACATGCAGTTCATGATGCACTCTTTAGCAGGTGCCAAGACCTGCGCTTGCACCATGGACACAAAAACATGAAGATCAAGTGCTGATCTGTGCACAAAAGCTTGCAAGATGCAACAGGGGGAGAGCCTTTACAGCCTGTACAATGAAAAGGCACAGCCCACAATGCACTGGTCAGCATGTATTGATCGACCAGAACATAAATGCAACAATCGACAATTATGGTGGATGTTGTCAGACGTTGGTGCGTGTGCGGTCAAACAGCTGACAGCAGCTTGTGCATGGAAGTAGATGTCCATTTGCTTGAGCCATGCACACACACTTGTTTTGTGCTGCAAATATGCAGACATCAATGCTGTGCAGTGCTGTCTGAAGATTTGTAATGCTAGTATGGACAGTAGGCAGAAGGTACAAAAGATGCAGAGCAGCCCTCGACAGTATGAAAACAAAATTGCACAGCCAGTCAGAAGCTTTTGACCGACCACCTGGGCCGTAGCGCTTGCATCAGCATTTACAATATAAAACAGAGTTGTCACTCGTACGAGCCTGGTCCTCATTAAGCAGGCATCCGACTCTGCCACAAACTTACCTGTTATGCTGTTGTTGCCAATGCTGAGTATTGAGAGGTTTCCGAAAGCATTTGGGTTGCCCCACTCGGGTGGTAGAGTTCCTGTCAAGTTGCCATCAATGTATAGCACGTAAAGTTCTTGCCATGATCCTGTGTTGCCCCATGTTCCTGGTAACGTGCCTGCATAACACAGAAACTACTAATGTCCCTGCATGCATGACACAGAAAGTCTCAACACTAGAAAGTCAGCAGAGATGATGCATTGCCCATGGTGTTGTGCGTGTGCCTGGATGCATCACACAAAGGTGGCTACGAATGTACAGCATGCAGAGCTCTTGAAGGATCCTGTGTTGCCCCATGTTGCTGGTAGTCTCCCTGCATGCATGGCACAGAATGTCTGATCTATGTATAGCCAGCAGGGTTCAGAGATGATGTAGATAGTGTGCCTGTATGCATATCACAGAATCTGCTATCAATGTATAGCACATGGAGCTCTTGGAATGATCCTGTGTTGCCCCATGTTGCTGGTCATTTCCCTGCATGCATGACACACCAACTGCTATTAATGTATAGCACACAAAGCTCTTGAATAGATCCTGTGTTGCCCCATGTCACCCGGCAATGTCTCTGCATGCATGACACAAAGACTTTTCTCAATAGATGGCCATTACACTTCTGATGCAGTGGTGCCCATGATGTTGTGCCTGCATGCATGACACAAAAATCTATGTTGATGCGTAGCACATAGCGCTCTTGGAATGATCCTGTGTTGCCCGATGTTGCTGGTAGTTTCCCTGCATGCACACACAATGAATGTCAACAATGCAGTGTCACGCATGTGCTCATCATGATGATGGTCACGCATGCACATGCATAAACATGCAAGGCATGCGTCAAGCTCAACAACAACACCACTGCAACATAAACATCAATCGTGCAATCTCACCGGTATTGCAGCAGAATGGACAGCATCATTGCAACAACATCATGTTCTCCTTGCAACATCAATAAGCAAGACAAAGATATTAGACTGGTGACCAAAGCAAAAGGCAATCTCAATCCTCATTGTCAGACTCCAAACAAACACTCAGTATGATACTGTAGGTCTACAGCTCACCTGATAGGCTGGGTGCAGAGATATTGAGAATGTGCAGCTGCTGCAATGCGTCAGTGCTGCCCCATTCCGTTGGCAGAGTGCCAGCAAGAAGTGAATTATTGCATATGAACAGCTGCTGAAGCGAAGGAAATGCGCCTTCCCCGCCCCATGTACTTGGTATGGTCCCTGTGACAGCAAAGGAAGGCTGGCTTAAAACCTCTAGTTGACTGATATGCTATACATCCTGACGCATGCCTTGTGTCGCATGTTCTGCACTCAAAGTGGGCATGATTGAATTGCATGCACTTATTGACATAGAGTTGACAAAGTGTAGCATTGTATCAGCAGATGCTGGTGTGCCTACAACAAAACAAAGTTTGGGTCTGTATAATCCTTTAGCTGCATGCCACATAGGTTGCAAATACATGTTGACATGGCCTATTTCATGTTTCATGTTGGTCTGATTCATTGATTGATCAAGCAAACCCGCGCCCGCATTGAAGCAAAGTACCTGTGATGTTGCTGTTCTGAATGCTTAGCAGTGCAAGCTGTTGGAAGCTGAAAGGGCCACCCCAGCTATCTGGAAGAGGGCCAGTAAGGCGTGTACTTTCCAGTCTGAACTCCAGCATGGATGGTAAAGAGGCCAGGCCTTCTGGCAACGTGCCTGATAAGGGCACTTCAATGAAATGTAGGACCTTAAGGGCTGCAAAAGCCCCATTTTCCGACCAAGTCGATGGTATTGACCCTGCACAAATGCAAGAGTCTTTGGGAAACACGCACCTTCAATCTGGGCATTGGAAACACAACACCTTGATGCACAATTTTGCCAAAGCAAGGATGAGGAGATGTTGCCTTGCATCGCAGCAGAGATGCTTGCACGCATCTATCACATGACTAGCGCTGCCGGGCTGCCTCTTTAGACAAGGATTTTCCATTATGACGCCTAACGTCGTAGACTTTTCTTTTGTTTTTCACCACAAGTGGCGCTGCAAGTGACTTCAAATGGTTATAGCCTTGCAAAGCTTGGCTTGCTCATGCATGAGTCACCAGCACTGTGCATGTAAATGCCATAAAAATGCCATCAAGCATGCATATTGCAGTGCATGATTTTGATGAGCTCATATCAGTGATGTTGCACTGACTGCTGCTGCAACTGCAGAAAAGCAACAGCAATGACGCATGCCTTGAGTGTGACACAACATGCGTTGCAGTACATATTTTTGATGATGCAAACCAGCGATATTGCAGTGACTGATGATTAAATGCTGCAACTGGCAAAAAGCAACAGCAATGATGCATGCCACAAGTGTGTGACACTACATGCGTGTTGCACTACATGTCCTTTTGGGTTACTGAATACTCCGCTAAACCCAGAAAAAGATCTCCCGACAGGATGAAAAGCAGTAAACCAAAGAGACCTTTGACATGCGCATACCAGTGATGTTGCAGTGACTGATGAGTAGATGCTGCAACTGCGGGAAAGCTGCGGCACTTCCCCATTGTGTCGGCAGTGCACCAGTGAGACTCAACCCATCTAGGCCCAAAGTTTGCAAGTTGCGGAAAGATCCACTATTGCCCCAAGATGCTGGTAGACTACCTGTAACATGAAAGCTAAGTTATAGTGACAGATTGCAGCGGTGTGGAAAGCTGAACAGCATGGAAGTAAGTCAAGCCATTGCAAAAACTCATGATAGATTACCTGAAGAAGCAGAGCCAAGTGATGAAAGATGAAAGACAAGAGACCCAAACAAACTATGCCAGAAGCGTGTATCCAACAATATGCCCTGAGAGTATACCCAACAACAGACTCACACAGTCGCACCTGAGATGCTACAATTGGCAATGGTAAGTGATTCCAACTGCGGGAAAGCTGTTGGGCTCCCCCAATCTGCTGGAAGGGTACCACCCAGCTTACTAACCCCAGGGCTGTTCCCTCCCAAATATAGTGTGCTCAAGGAGGGAAAGGAGTTGTTGCCTGACCAGGCTGCTGGAATCTGCCCTGTTAGAGGCAGGTCGTACAGCCCCAGGTAGGACAGGTTGGGAAAAGCCCCTTGACTGCCCCAGCTGTCTGGCAGAGTGCCTGCAAATGCATGACATGGAATGCTTACTAATGGTGACTAAGCAAAACTCAGTGGAGTCACGGAGGGCAAGAAGTGATTGTTCTTATACCCTGACTCAGACTGCGAATAGTAGCTTACAATCAACAAAGAGATATGCTCCTATGACATGTAAGACAGGGACCTAATCTTGCAAATTTGACTTGTGGAGACTCTTGAAACGCCAACGATGTACCTGTTACGCTGCAGTTACCAATCAGTAGGCTTGCCAGCTGTTGGAAAGCTCCCGCACTGCCCCATTCTGGCGGCAAATTCCCGCTCAGCTGGCAGATCCCAGCAGAATTGGCGCCAAATTGCAGGTCCTGCAGGGCGGGAAAGGACCAGTTCCCACCCCAGCTGGGCGGGAGAGTTCCAACTGTTGGCATATTCCCAAGTTGAAGAACTGTCAGAGCGGGAAACGCCCCTTTTCCCGCCCAGGAATCTGGCAGGCTCCCTGTGAATGCAACACGGCTGCATCAGCACAGATCCACTCCAATTCAAACGCAGCTCTACTGACCAAATCTGGTTGTCCTGCTTTGAGCGCACTCACGCTTTGCTCATGCTTTGCAAGTTTGAGTTAGCAGACGACTCCTTTTTGACATAGTGCAGGTACGAGATACTATAATTGTGTCTGTGACTTAGCTCTGATGAGATCTATGTGTTATGACTGAGCAAGATTATTTGCGCAGCATTGCTGACTGCAGCATCCGATCAACTGTGTACAGTAATGTCTTTCCAGAAAGAACCCTCAATCTAAGGACATTCAGGATGTAAGGACAAGGCAACTGCGGAGCGATCACTGCACTCTGACTGCAGTAAATCCTGTGAGAACGGAGCTTTCCGGTCACACGGACCATTTTAATAGAATCTGAAGCAGTTGTTTCAAAGAGAAATTACTGCACCTGCGACATTACAGCCAAACATCTTCAACTCTCCAAGCTGCTGGAATGCTGTTGACCTGCCCCATTCATCTGGCAGGCTCCCAGTAAAATTACTGCCCATTAGCTCCAATTGCTGAAGGGAGCGAAAGGCAAACGGCTCTGCCCATTCGATGGGCAGGCTGCCAGTCATCAAAGGGCTCCCAAGCTCCAATTGCTGAAGGGCAGGGAAAGCTGTGCTGTTGGCCCAGGCGCTAGGCAGAGTGCCTGTTAGACTTGCGTTGCTCACGAGCAGCTTGGTCAGGGACGGAAAGGACCCTTCAGCTGCCCATTGCAGCGGAAGGCTACCTATAGGCACAGCAAGTTTTCGTTATGCTCCCTACTGTGATGCTCACAACAAGCCAGCCTGGACTTGTGCCAAACACACCTAGCACATGTGCTGGCTAAGCCTATACATTTTTATTGTTAATATCAAGCTTCTGATGTGATGCCCAACGACATAGATTTTTCTTGCTTGTGCTGTCACAGCAAGATGGACGCTTGGATCAGGAGGGGGGTTTTGAACATGGTTGTTGTGCTTGGCTATATTGCTTGTTGGTATCAACAATGCTGTGGACAACATTGCTAGCTATGCAGAATTTGATGGAGAATTCATTGTCAGCTATTGTGACAAGACACAAAGTTGTGGCAGAATGTTGTGCTGTGTGCACTTGATAGGTGATAGTGTCCCGCTTTGCACACGACTTGCCCATAGATTGCAGCTGCCACTGTCTGATCTGTTGAGCATGCAGCAAACATATGCAGCACATGTGCTTGTCGCCAGCAAGATGTTGTCAGTACATGCGTACAGAAAGCTTTGCTATCGCTGCATGCAACCAGGTGTGGTCAATTCTCACCTGAAATATTTGTATCCACCAGGTGCAGCTCTGACAGATTCTGGAACGCATAGGATAGGCCATACTCAGGCGGCAAAGTGCCAGACAGCTGAGTGTCGCTGAAATTGAGAACCTTGAGCTGTGGAAAGGCGCCAGATTGAGCCCAACCTGTGGGCAAAGTCCCAGATAGGCTGGTATAGGAAAAGTTCAATGCTTGGAGAGCAAGAAAGCTGCCGTTTTCAGCCCAAGCATCTGGAAGAGGAGGCACTGCGCGTATTAGTGTCAAGTTTACAAGGCCTGTTAAGCATCCAAGGCTCTGCCAAATTTCAGGGGTCAGACTTTGAGGTAGTGCTGCTGTTATTGAGTAGCCGCTAGGGTTGTATGCTTCTTGCCAGCCCAGCTGTGCAAGCATGTCAAGCTCGCAGCTCTGTGGTGCTTCTGGTTCTGAGGGAGGCGCTGGTGCCATGTCTGGGATGGGAGAATTGGGATGGCCAGGGGCATCACTTTGGTTGGACTGGGCTGACGGAGGTGTTGGGGGTGAGTTTGGACCACCTGGAGCCTGGCCTGAGCTGAGCTCCAAGCAGGCAATGCAGAGTATGCAGATGGGCAGTAGATACTTGGGACCTGCTGTCATCGCTGATGCACCAGCTTGACCTCAAGTGCTTGGGCTTCTGCACTGAATGGCAATGTTGCAAATGTGCGAACTCATTGCAGGACCACTGCCTGGGCATCTCTGACATAAGACGCACGTGTCGGCACCTCTCGTCTTTTCTCACCCCTTGCGAGCGTGATGGTCGAGCGTGACACCAGAGGAGGGCCTCGCAATCATTGAAGGGCTCTTCGCCTTCACGTCTGAGCGCGGCAGGTTGCTGTAGCGGCGTGTCAAGTAGTTTGCCTACTGCGTACGCCGGTAAAGGCTGGATGTGTGTGCCTGCAGTTTGCCTCTACAAAGGCATGCATGTACGCAGCCGCAAACCCCGTTGCTGGACACGCCGGAGTGTTATGTGCAAGGCTCCGAGTCAGATTCTAGTTCTGCAGTGTGCAGGCCACACACTTAAATGCCTTGGATTATGACATCTCAAGCAAGGCTATTGTGGTTGGATGGGGTGCTGGCAGTTGAGTGTATGAAAGCCATCGAAACGTCTCTTCATCTTGTCGTCACAAATTATCGGAACACCCAACGACGCTGTAGCAGACAAGATTTGCACACTAAGGACTGATGCATGAAAATGCACTAGTTCAAGCTCTTGGATTTCCAATGTACCTGACACCTTGATGAAGTTCATCATTGAGCTGCAGCTGCTGCTCCATAATATTCATTGCCTTGTCACCAATGCATGTGCTTGGTCATAAGATGATTGTTCTTGTGTACAGGTCAAATCCAACATGGCCGGTCAGCGACTCCAACCAATTTGTGCTGTCATGCCCAGATCAGAGTCTAATCACGACCATGCAACAATTTGTATATACATGTATGAGCCGTAACACACATCATCAGACGTGTCCAAAACATGTTTAGATGAGTACGTGATTCAGTGCCCATGCATTGCATGACTTGCTGTCAAATTTGTGACGTCGCTTGCGTTTGGTACATGCTGCTGCAATCACCACCATTGGTCAACGGCTTGAACTTGAATTTGTAACAGGAATCTAGCTCGCTTCGACAGTCAACGCTCCGAAAGTGTAGCTGCCTGCTCTCGGCGATCGATTTTGCTATTGTCTGCACATTTGACAGCCGTAGGCGCAAAGCTCTGCGGTGCGACTGTGGAGCTGATTGTCAAGCGCTCTGATATCGCTTCGATTGCCGCAAAAGAACGGCAAGTGCAGTGTTAGGTCTTACGATGCCAGTGGCTGCGCTGCCGCTGCTGGGGTCGAGCGCGCACTTGTCCGCCCAAAGCAGAAGTTGTAGCTTTCAAGCTCGACCTACACGATGTGGCCGCCGGCGACAGCGGGCCCAAGTAGTGCGCGCAGCTAAAACAGCGGATGGTCCTTCAGTTGCCATTGTGGGCGTCACAGGAGCTGTCGGTCAGGAGTTTCTCAGGGTACATGCCCTCTACCACAGAGCTTAACAGTGCGCTGCAAAGCAGGCGGATTGCATGTGCTTGTCACATGGTGCATTTGCAGGCTACATCTGTCTCAAATTTGGCTCAAGCCCTCATCAAAATTTTGCTGCAGGTTATCAAGGAAAGAGACTTTCCATACTCAAATCTGAAAATGCTTGCATCTGGCAGGTACAGCATGCTAGCATGTTCTGTGTTGATTGGAAGCTGTTGATGGCAACACATTGACGATCTTGGTATTGTATGCTGCCTCTGATGTTGCATGCCCTGCATGCGCATCTCTTGCTTCTTACAACACATGTCACAGAGCCAGGATTGCAGCGTGATCTGGTTGTCCAAGAGCTTGTTGCAGTGTTTCTTCTTGACTGTCTGTGCATGTGTGAGTAGCCACATGGACCTTAGTCTAGACATTGTTTCCCAGGGAGTCTCCCAGTAATTATACTTCATTGTTTCGTTGATTGGTTCTAAGTCACATGCTTGCATGTCCATGCAGATCAGCTGGCAAGAAGTTTCAATACAACGGCGAAGAACATACCATTGAAGAGACATCGGAAAACAGGTACATTGTAATGAGACAGCATTGCTTTTGAGATTTGGCCATGCAGACAGCATCATTCATGAATTCACTTATGTTAGCATTAAATGCACCCTGACGCATAGATTGGTTCAGCAACACGTTTCTGTAATTGCCTGCACACATGCCTGCAACAGTAAATTGCAACAGTACTTTGCAGCAGTACAGTGTGACACAACTTTGCAGTAGTAATTTCTGACAGTAACAGTTTTGGTGACTGCAGCTTCAAGGGTGTTGACATAGCCCTATTTAGTGCGGGTGGGTCCATCAGTAAGAAGCTAGGGCCAGTGGCTTCAGACGCAGGCTGCACGGTCAGTAACTGCTTCAGTTCCTTGCATACTTCTGCTTTGCATAGAGGATGCAAGCAGAAACAGTCTTATGCATGTTTGTTCAGTACACATCTTGGGTTTCATCTTTTTGACAGGCAGTAAAGTATCAGGACTTGCAATATTGATATTGAAACAAAGTGTGCTGCTTCAGCGCCATCTTTCAAGGTTCCATAACATATGTATCATTGAAAGGTGAAGTGTATGAAGCAGATGTTGGTACTCTTTGAATCTGAATTTTCAGCAAGCATCTGAGCAAGCATTTGTTGCAGCACATATATTTGATGACCCCACATGCTGCTTCTGATCAGCTGCTTCCTGTTGTCATCAGTCTGTTTGAGTTCTGTCTGATGTCAACCATGGCTCAATGTGGTCAGCAATTTTGAATGATACGAACTGCCAATGGCAAAATTAGTGTTTACAGAAGGTTTTTTGCCTGCAGGTTGTAGACAACAGCTCGGCATTCAGAATGACTGATGGGGTGCCTCTGGTGATTCCTGAGGTGAACGCTGAGGCCATGAAAGGCATGAAATATGGGCAAGGGGGCATCATTGCCAACCCTAACTGCTCCACCATCATTGCCCTAATGGCTGTTACTCCTCTTCATAGAGCTGCAAAGGTAATGCGACCAGTTTCTTCGACCAAAGCCAGCTAGATTTGACTGCAGCAGCAAATGTGTCTTGGCTGCATTGCCATGAATTTAACCCATCACGGTGCATAATCAACGTAGGGGGTCCTTGTCTTGACTTGTGTACATTGCTGCCCTGATCAAGTGAAGCGCACTGTCATCAGTGCCTATCTTAATTGGTCAAAGTGCAACAAGTGTCCTCTGACGAGCATGTTGCTGTAGAGCAGGAATTGTTTCGACTTTGTTTGCTATTGCTGTGTTGCCACTCAGCATGAAGCACATGGTGGTGAGCACACACGCTGTGTCAATTTTCACTGTAAGCCTGCCGGTAAAGCATTTCATTGAGGCCTGTTTTTGGACGCTGCTTGCTGATGTTATTCAGGTTAAGTGCATGGTCATCAGCTCACATCAAGCAGCTAGTGGTCCGGGCCAAGCAGCAATGGATGAGCTGAGGAACATGTTGCTGTGTGAGGGGCCTTGTTCAGACATCATCTGATGATGTTACTGGTTTTCTAGTATACAGCAAAACTGATAATCACCTCCAAGCAAATGTTGCTGTGCGACTAGACCTGTTTTAACTTCTTATCAATGGTTCTATTCAGGTGAAGCGCATGGTGATCAGCAGGTATCAAGCAGCCAGCGGTATGGGTCGATTCAATCATGTCCAAACATCTGTTGCTGTGTGAGTGGCCTTGTTCTGACATCATTTGATGAGGTTGTACATGCTGTTCTTCAGCACAGTATACAGTAAAATTGAACACAACCCGCTGCTGTGCGACTGGACTTGTTTTGACATCACTTGATGATTCTGTTCAGGTGAGGCGTATGGTGATCAGCACGTATCAAGCAGCCAGCGGTGCGGGTCAAGCAGCAATGGATGAGCTAGAACTTCAAACCAAGGAGGTCATTGAAGGCAAACCAGTCACTAAGAACATTTTCCCATTCCAGGTGAGCATTTTTGCTAAAATCCAAGGAAATTGTTTAGCCTTAGGCATCATTATCAGAATATCTTTTCAGTGTTGACAGCTCAAAGGAGAAATCTGTGATTTATAAATAAACTTGCAGTCTGAGGCAGGACACTCGTGTCCAGGTCTTCTGCTGTTGGGTGTTACGACGCAAAGCTGTATTTCCTTTGGTCGCAAGGCAAGCAAAAGGTCTATATGGCATCAAATAAGCGAAACATGCAGTATGCATTCATTTTGTTCATGCACGTATCAAATAAGCGAAACATGCAGTATGCATTCCATCTGTTGATCTACAAAGCATGGTTGTTATGACATTCCAGACAAGCCTGACTGGCAAGACAGGACTTTGCCACACACACCCAGCCATGTATGCTAGAAAGCATACTGGAGTATTGCTGCTGTGCCCCACATCTCATGGTTGTTGCAGTACGCCTTCAATCTATTCAGCCATAACAGTCCAATGACAGAGAACGGCTACAATGAAGAAGAGATGAAGATGGTCAAGGAGACCAAGAAGATATGGAACACAAACGATGTCAGCGTCACAGCCACGTGTATACGAGTCCCCATCATGCGGGCGCATGCGGAAAGCATCAACCTTGAATTTGACCGTGACGTGTCAGAAGAAGAGGTATGCATGTTCCACTGTGCACAGCGCACAAACCTTGAATTTGGCTGTGACATGTCAGAAGAAGCATGTTTCAAAACGTTGCACAGCTCACAAAGCTTGCAAGTGTCTTCTGTCAGAAGAAAGGATTTGCATTTTTCAAGACTACATACAGTTCACAAACCTTGAATCAGACTGTGACGTGTCAGAAGAAGATGTATGCATGTTTCAAGACCCTGCTCAGCTCACACCTGTTGAAATTGACCGCAATGTATCAGAGGAAGAGGGATGCATGTTTCTAGACCCTGCACAGCTCGCAAGTCTTGTGTCATCTTCACATTGTTTGCCACAGGGCGCATTTCATCCTGTGGGCTCATGGTGAACGCAATTCAATGAACAATCAAGCTTTGTGCACCTTGTTTGTTTCATTTGCATTTGCAACCATGTTGTCAACACAAGCACAGTGCAGTGCGCTGGTCACCATGTCAAGCTGAGAGAGTATGCTTGCTCAAAAGTCTGTCAACCTTTCATTCATTCTCAATGATGCACTGAGTTTCTGCAGGCCATGGAACTTTTGTCAAAAGCCAAAGGTGTTTCCATCATCAATGACAGAGCAAACAACAAGTTCCCTACACCCCTTGACGCCTCACACCAGGATGATGTGTATGTCGGACGTGTAAGACGAGACATTTCGAGATCAGACAGTCACGGGCTGGATCTGTTTGTATGTGGTGATCAGATCAAGAAGGGAGCAGCGTTGAACGCAGTGCAGATAGCAGAGTTGCTGTTGTGACACATGTGCCAACGGATGTGACTGGTGCCGACTCTGTCCAGAGAGTGTTATTGCAGGATGTGTTTTGGTCAAATTTTTGTGTGTGGCTAGTGGTGAGAACATGAGTACTTAGTTGTTGATCTGGAAGCAGACTCCCAAATTTGCACTGGCCCCAACGGCCCCTAAGATAATAGAGAAGATGCTTGACAGGCAAGCTTTGGAAAAACGCCGAAATCACATATTGTAGCAACATGGTTGTGTTTGCTGATGGCAGTCCTGCCTGCAACCCCATCGACACACTGCTGGTGTTCTTCTATCAGACCGTGTAGGACTTGGCTTGACGAGGTACTGTTGCATGTGTGTAGGCCTTACAAAGTTTACAACAGTTCACTTTGACTATTGACATTGTGCAGTGTCAGGGCGTTTCTGCTACGAACTCGGAATTGCCTTTGACACGTACTCGATGGCATTGCTTGGGGTAAGCACACTTGATGTGTTTGAGCCAAAAGATTGTGGCAATTCCAATCTTCTCTCGCTCTTCCTTATCCAATTGCAATGGGCATGAACCATGCATGACATTGCTAAATTGCAAGTCACTTTGTAGTCAGTCTGCTAACAAGGCACTGATGCATGGTGGTCAACCTGCTTCGAGGTGAAAAATGGACCCAACTCACGCTGCGAGTGCATTACTTCAAGTTGAACTACAAAGTGGCAGACTTTGAGCTTCACCCCCTTGTCTACAGCAAAATCTGCCGTGCATGTGGTGCCAGGGCCTTTCGGCGCAGGCAGGGCCGAACAAGAAACAGCCCTAACTCGCTGATTCCCTCCCTGTGAAGTCAAATCAAACGCATTTGTGGAACTGACTGCTCCGACTTCGACTGCCGGATTGCGATGCCAATGCACAGACTTTGTCTCCATTCAGCTGGTGAAGCGTCGCTCCGATAGAGCGCGTCACGGGTGATACCTCGGCGAGGATGTCCTCAGCCGGTCGGGTCACGTCGAGAGAGAGGTCTGCCAGGCCGGCGGGCAGGTTGCTGTTTGACTTGCTCAAGAGCATTCCATTGTCCGACCTGGGGTTTTGGACCTACACATGATTGATCGTGACCCTGCAGGGGACAGGCAGCCCCTCATCTAGGTGCAACATATCCTCCAGCGGGCCCCGCCAGTGCCAGGCAAATGCAAACACGTACAATGATCTACGTAAACTTATCGCTGCTTCCAGCTCTCCTTCCAGCAGCCCGAAAATCGCCGCAGTACACGGCGGACCAGGCACAGTGAGTTGTCCACTCACTCCTGCAGATCAGTTCCCTGCCAAAATGACCAATACAGCAGTCCTGTCCCTAGCAAAGCTTATTTCACAGCTTAGATAGATGCTCTGCGTTGCTGCTGTTTCTGCAATCATATTTGGCTGAGGCTGGCATCACAGCTCAATTATTGCACCATGCATTGCGCTCAAAGAGGTGACAAAGTTGACAAACTGGTTTGAGACAGGCTGCAATGTGTTTTGCCTGTGCTTTGAGTTGAGTGCGGGTGGTGCAGCAATGTGGGCTCTTGTGCGCATCAGTGACGAAAATCCCATCATTGCTCAGGCAATGGCAAACTTGGTCAGTTGGGCTGAGGCTTCTGGCTGCGCTAACACTAAGTATAGTGCAATGGAACAGCTAGCCTATGTTCTGCTTGATGTGCCAGACCAGTTGCAGACAGCAAAGTCAGAGCTTGAGGCAGCCTTGGCATATCGAGATCAGAAGCATGGGCAACATGATATCAGCCTAGTATTCTGTTTGGAGGCCCTGGCTGATGTCATCAATGAACAGTGTAATGCAGGCCTCATGGATTAAAATGCAGCTTCAGACTTGGCAGCTCACTACTTGAAAAGGGCATGCAACATTCTCCAGGAGAACTTCCCACATCATCCTCAGACCTATGTATGTCTTGGGGATTGGTCATTTCACCTGCCTCAAAGCAATTACAAATGGGATCAGCTAGAGAGTGCTGCATCGGAAGCTATGGAAAGTTTTGGACACAAGGATCCTGCTACAGTTTTTGTCAAACATGAGCTTGGCAAGCTTCTCTGTTGGCTTGATGATCCACATCAGCTCACCATGTCCATTGCCATCTTGCAAGAGAACCTAGAAAGTAGGCAGAATCAGGTTGCTCATGACCCTCTCCTCATAACAGAAGCCATGCTTAGCCTAGGCAAGGCCAAGATAAGATGTTGCAATGGTAGCGCTTGTCGAGAAGGGCTAGCCCTCATGGAAAGCGCAGTGAAGATGCTAGAGCGGCAAAGTCAAGGCATCTTTGGCCAAGATTATATCATTGCAGAGGTTGATAAGTATATTCCTGCTCTCATAGATCTTCAGATGTATCCAAGGGCCATAGACTTGCTACAAAAGCATTTGCAACGTGTGCTAAAAGCTTTTGGCCAAAACAGCAACATTGAAGTCGCTGCTCGCCTCCTTCAAGCTGATTGCTACTCCAAAACCAACAACTTGAGTTCAGCAGAAGACGATCTGTTGATTGCTAGAGGATGCGTGAAGAAGGATGTCTTGGATGATGGGCCTGCTATCACATCTGGCATCACCTCTGGGTTGGCCTTGGTCATTGAACAGCAAGGCAAAAAAAGGTATTTGCGATTATTGAATAGCAACATGTCATGCTTTGCACTGAGCATGGTGAGCTGTTGCGTATTGCAACATAGCGCGCCATGAGCTTTTTGCCACTGTATGTATGTTTATGATCTGTTATGTATGTTGCATACTTGTAGGTCTGTGCCATCTAAGCACATACGAAAGCAATCTCTGTTGACGCTTTCTGCTGCCATTTGAAACATTGCATACTTTCATGCTGTGCTCACTGACCGGAACATCTTGTGAATCCTAGGTATGGAGAGGCAGTAGGCTTGCATGAGAGGGCTTTGAAAGCCTTGGCAGACGACAATCTCTGGAACAAGAGTATTAGAGTAGATCATTGCACAAGGCTTGCAGCTTTGTATCGGCGCCAAAGACGTTTTGATGAGGCTCAGGGTCTGTTGCAAACAGCTACAATGAACGATGAGCTTGACACAGTGCAGCTGGCAGAAATCAAGCTTGAATCTGCAAAGCAGCTGAAGAACTCGAGACGCCAATTGTGGAAGAGCTTAACTCTGCATTTGATATGCTGGAAGATTGTGTTGGCAATGATTGGCCTTTCACCCAAATCTGGGTTCAGCTCGAGCTGGGATGGGTGACCTTGTGTCAGCAAGATGACTTTGGCAAGGCTGAAATCTGGTTCCAAAAGGCAGCTGGTGTTGCAGAGACTTTTGCTCAACACAGCTGTGTGTTGGAAAGGGCTGTTGCTTACGCTGGTAATGCTTTGTTGATGCTTCTGGCTAGAAAGGACACAGGACAAGCTTTCACATACTATTGCCTGGCAGAAGAGTGCTAGGAAGAGCTGCATTGCAGGGAACTTGATGGCGCTGACATGTACTTATTGTATGCTGGGGTGTATAAAACTGTGCTAAATAGCATCAAAGAGTCAAATGCGCTTATTTTAGGGGCATTGGCAATGCATCATGCAAGTTTCAGTGTTGGCACTGGTGTAGAGCTGACTGTCAAGGACACATTTCATCAGAAAATAGATCAGTTGCTCAGCAGAGTGACTTCAGTACAAAGCTAGGCCTTCCTAAGAATGTGCAGAACTCAACTGCCAAACTGGCAAGTGACTAAGTGTTTGATGATTCGAGTTGCCGAATCACATATTCTTGTGAGTATAAGAAGTGATTTCACAAAGCATTGCATGAAGGGAGACAGCAGATTACACAAGCTATAAGAAATGTCCTTCGGCATGCGCCTGCTGCACAGCTCTGTGTGCCGCTCAACAGCAGCCATTGCCTGTTGCAAGCACTTGAACCCCTACAAGTAGCCGGGCAGCCATTACGGTATATAATGCTGCTCTGCTACACAACATTGTCACGGCCTGATTCTGCATCAACTGACTGAGGCTGAGCATGCAGCGAGTAATACAGCACTGCGGTATCTGAAATCTGTTTGCTTACTATTCTTTCCTCTTTTTTCTGATCTACAATTGCTGGCACAGATCAGACCAGCAGGCCTGCTGACACACCTGCATCATGTAAGCACGAGCATCCTTCGTCACTGCAATGCTGCATTGCGCTGTCCCTGCTGGCGACAGGCGTGCTGCTCACGATGTGCACATGGTAGTCAGGCAACCAAGGCCATGCAGTGAGCCAGCTTTATGGCCACCCAAATTTGATTGCAGGCCAGGTGTCTGAAAGGAGATGTCCTTGTCATGACCTGCTTGTGGTGTGCATAAACATTTGTCCAGCCTATCTAAATCTTGTGTATCATGACCTTGCTCAGGACTCATGCCATGTCTGCTGCTATGGTGGCTCAATGTCAATTAGGATCATTGATCAGAGACTTTTTGATACGTTGTCAGCATACTTTACTAAACCGCACTACTTTATATTTCGCTTCAAGCTGACATCATCGAGTCATACATCTGCGCTGCCACCAGTCAGCACCCTGTGAGCATGCCGTACACCCTTCTCAAGCCATCATCTTCATCACATTGCCATGAACCCGAACAGGAGCTGGAGCAATTCGTGCATGTGGCACTACTTTGATAGGCCTCCTCACGAAAGACTTTTTGAGGCTAGGTTTGGCAAACTGGTGCCTGTAGTGCTGCTGCAGTGGACTCTGACTCATGCCATGAGAAAGCACAGGTGAGGAGGGCAGGGCACTCCAGGGACTGCCCCTGCCAAACAGCCATCTGCCCCCTGAGGAGCCGCGTTCACTATTACCTGTGTACCTACAGACACACAGCATGCATTTGGTTGCATCCCCAGGCTCTTAACGCTGCTAGCAGGACAAATCATAGACACAATAGACAAAGGGCTGATCCCTTGTAGGTCCATTTTCTGCGGATTGCTGCTTTGAAAGCAGCATTCGTGGGCTGCCTCTTTAGACAGGGGCTCCAGTTACAACGCCTAACGGCAAAGACTTTTCTCTTCTTTTCTTTTCTTGTCTTTTCTGTTGCTTTTCTTGCTGCTAGGAAGAATAAGAGGAAGAAGGAGACAAGGAGAACAGCAGGGCACTCTAAGGACTGCCGCTGCCAGCTATAAAGTTGCATCAGAGCCATCGACGCTCAAGTTTGGGCACTTGCAATTGCCCTCAAGCCAATCATACAAAGCCTTTGCAGCATGTATGGCTTGACACTACAAGGTCTACGCTAGCTGTTGAAGCAAGTCAGACTTGCATACATCATGCTCTGTAACACCAGTTCCTGAAGCTTCCAAGTGGCAAATATGCAAATGGTTGACTGCAACACAAGATGACATTGTGTGACATGCAGAAGATTGTATGTCACCTGCCCAAACTGGATGCATCAACCCATTCCATTCTTGCTGGGAACCCAATTTGGGTTAAATCTGAAACGAGATGGCGAGATATGACATGCCAGAGTTGATTTCAGTGTCCGTGCAATGATAGAGGACCAGCTCCAACCTCAAGGGAGCGCAAGTTAGCATGCCATACAGAAGTGAGTAACAGACTCACCTAGAGAGGCAGTAGTCCCCAACCTCTTTGTGCAGCTGCTTGACAGCTTCCTGCAGCTGCCCATAGAAGCCCAGACCTTGCGCTACGTCATCCCTCACTTGGTTGTAGTCCTTCAGCAGCTGCTCAAACTGCCTCTCAGCTGACTGCATCAGAATTCATTGTAGCATCAAATTGGGGCCAATCAACATGTTGATTGCTCCAAATCACCGCAAGTAATGCAAATCTAGATGAACATGGGTTGTTTTCTTCAGCAGCTGTTCAGCGTGCTAATCAGCTGACTGCAAAAGAGATCTCACAGGTGGCTACTCAATTTGACTGCCAATTGTGTGCAAAACCGCAGACGACCTTTCACCACCAAAGCACCACTGAAGCAATTCAGCACAGAAAATTTTTGAGCAAGGAGCAATGTACAACTTGCGTGTGCAACTGAGAGAACAGGAGAGAAAGCAAACAGCAGTAGCAGCAGGCATCTAGGGTAGCTGAAGACAAACTGCTACAACAACGCATGCGCATACATGCAAGATGCACAGTGACACACCTGTTGAGATGAGGCGTTCTGCTGCAGGATGTCCCCAAAAGCTTGCATGTTGGCGTCAATGCCATGTAGCACCTCCGCCTGCTTCCTCAGATTGCTCTCAACAGCCACATTCACATCATCATACCTGGATCACAGCATAGCACATCTGAACAAACAGTACTTTCTAGCATGAGGTATGTCACATCGACATCATGACACCTGCATCACAGCATAGCACATTTGGACACAATCAGATGACAATGAGCTGCCTAGCACTCGCGCTGTGCAAGCCAAGCCGTAGTACAATGCGCTGCCTGACATCTCTGCAACCTGCTGTTACTAATCGGTGCTTGCAACACCTTGACCCAAGCTTGCTTGCCTAGTGTTCAAGCAAGGTCAAGTCGTGATGTTACATGCACCAGTCATGACACAGCCAGATCACAATGAGAAGCCTAGCATGAACGCTGTGCAAGCCCTACACATTGCTGCATAACGTCTCTGCAACCTGCTGTTGCTAAATGATGTCAGTAACACTTTGACGAGGCTTGTGTGTAGCATTCAGACATCTCTGGTGAAGATGTTACATTTGCCAGCCAGCACGCAGCCAGGTCACAATGAGCTGCCTAGCATAGATTCTGTGCAGGCTCTTCATGTTGCTTACGTCTCTTGGCAACCTGCTGGTGCTGACTGGTGCCTGTAATGCTTGACATGCCTTGCTTTTGTAGTATGCAAGCCACACCGCATCCACATGCCACATGCACCAGTCAGAATGCAGCCAAACCACGGTGAGATGTATATTGATGACGTTGTGCAAGCCCTAAACATTGCTGACTGATACCACTGCAACCTGCTGTTGCTGACTGGTGTCTGTAAGGCTTTGACATGCCTTGCTTTTGTAGTATGCAAGCCACACCGCATCCACTTGCTACATGCACCAGTCAGGACGCAGCCAAACCACATTGAGATGTGTAGCAATGGCATTGTGCAAGCCCCAAATGATGCTGTCTGACGTTTCTGCAACCTGCTGTTGCTGGTTGGTGCTTGCTACAGTAATCTCTCTTTGTAAGGACACTCAATGTAAGGACATTCTTGATGTAAGGACAATGCAGCTGGAAACCAAGCACTGCATTTCCACTATAATAAACTCTTGTTGTAAGGACACTTGATGTAAGGACGATCTCGATGTACGGACAGTCCTATTGGTAATCAATCACTGCATTCTGATTGCAGTGGTCCCTCTGAGTAAGGACAAATTGATGTAAGGACAAATTTCGTGGTAAGCAGAGCAGTTGTTACAACAAGAGTTTACTGTACAGTGTTACTTCTGAGTAAGGACGAGGTGATGTAAGGACATTTTCCTTGGTGACCAACGCAGTCGTTATAAAGAGAGTTTACTGTACACCTTGATCTAATTGAAGCTTGCTTTTGTAGCATTCAAGCAAGGTCGCATCAAGCTTTTACACGCACCAGTCGGAACAAAGCCAGACCACAACAAACCGCTTAGTCATGACACTATGCAAGAAGTAAGCTTTGCCCTGCGGCTTGCTTTTCTTGCCTTCAAGCCAATTAAGCCAACAGCCTACAGGGACCAAACACAACGCACCCATATCATGCTATTGCTTTTCGCAGCAATGACAATGTTTGAGCCCTACACAGCTGCCAAACATTGCTGCAACCTGCTGTTGCTGACTGTTGCTTGTAACAACTTGACATGGCTTGCTTGTGCAGCATTCAAGCAAGATCAGGTCGAGCAGTCACAAGCGCCAGTCAAACCGCAGCCAGGTCACGACCAGCTGCTCAGCAACTCATGCAACATGCATGTTAGACAGGCTCAGAAGGCCCGATGAGGTACGCACTGGAGCAGTTGACTGCCAATTCACATTGCCAGCAATGACATCATGCACACTCTGTGCATTGCGTCGATAGCTTACAGCACTGCACAAGAACAGGTCTGACTGCTGCAAAAGGACTAGGGCTGACTGCAGGTAGAGAACACGGTTGTACCCTGTGCCCCAAGCATGTAGTCAACAGCAGCAGGATTACTTGCAATCCACAACTGCAATGAACATATGACATTACAAGTAAAGAGGATTTCAGGCCTGAAAAGAAACAATCTCGAGAGAGGGGGATGATGAGATTATCGAGCAAGAAGTTATGAGAATTCCAGCCAACATCAAAGCAAACAGAGAATGAGGCTTCCTCTGTTGACTACATCCTTGTGGAATATGACTGCTTGTTACACGCTGACTGTGTCATGTACAACTGGGATTTCAGGATAAAAGTGGAGTCTCATGAAGATGCAACTGAATAGTCATTATATGATGCCTGCAGCAGCACAGGTCAAGACAAGGCATGACTCAGAAAGTGCTCAAGTTGTTTTGCAAGCATCTTCAAGCATTTTGTAAGCAGATACACGGCACTGTAGCCACAACGCTGTAGCAGGGGTCGGGCCTTACTACAGTGCATTGCTAATAAAGCCAGCATCAAGTTGACACGCAAGCTCTCTTGGTTTTCAAAATAAGACCCAAAAGCTTGCCTATAACAGGCATGGCAGCTCAAGCGGCCATTGCAGTGCACTGAGTGTTGTACAAATGGCAACAAACCAGCAACCTGATGCGACCTGAACATGTAACAGCAAAATGATCATTGATCCCTGCAATGCATTCCTCCAGCTGCACATGTCATTGCTCAGGAAACGCTTAAGTTATTCTGCGACTATTTTTTGAGCACATACACTGCATGGTAGCCCCAACACTATAGCAAAGGCCCCGGGGGTTGTGTGGTGGCTGAAAAGAAACGGAGTGGGGGCTGACTACAGTGCATTGTCACAGCCAATCAAGCCATCATCACTTCACTAGGCAAGTTTGCTTGGCTTTGGAACTCAAGACCAAACAATCTGCCAAGTATAGGGATGGCAGCTCAAGCAGTCGTATGAGATGCACTGTACCGTGTACAATTTGGTCACTCTACAAGACTAGTGTAGCGTCATGTGACCATGTAACTGCAAGATCCCCTAGCTTGAGAATGTCATTTCATCACACCAAGTCATCTCGATACACTGCATTCTCACAGCCATTCAAGCCGCCATCTCTTTGCTAGGCAAGATTCTATGGCTTGGAAATGTCAAGCCACAGAATGTGCCCAAAAAAACAATGGCAGCTCAAGCAGCCATCTGACATGCACTGCACTGTGTTCAACTGGATGTGCTACACAAGAGCAGTTGGCGTCACATGGACAAGCACGTATTCAATACACGGCCATTGTTCATACGCAGGCCTACAGAGGCTCACTGATCTCTTGAGCCTATTGTTGAACAGCAAAAAGGGAGTACAAGCTGGTGAACTGTCACTTTCCAACATCAGAAGTCTGATCACATGCACAAACTCAGCCCAAATCCAAGCCGATTTGCGAGCAAATTTGTGTTGAGAGCAAAGCCGCAAAGGCTTTTGCTGAGTACATGCATGACAGGTTTCACAGCCAAGAGCCAAAAACGCTCCCTATAGGCATCGATGTCAAGAAGAAAGCACAGGAAAAGCCAGAAACACTCCCTGTAGGCATTGATGTCAAAAAGAACGCATAGGGAGCAGGCGAGGGAGGGAGCACTGACAAAGGAGACAGCTGTAATCCAGAAACAGCATGTAACAATATGACGCGTTTCAAGATCAATACGTAAGCAGAGAAAGGGACTGACCAACTGAGACTGTCTCTGAAGATTTGATTGAGACTGATGCCAGGTGGAATGAAGAGGACATCAACAAAGCTACAGCTACAAACCTAATTAGCATGCAGGGTCTGGGTTTTGAGCAGAAAGAGGGACTGACCATGCAAGGCAATTTCTAAAACATTGGCTAGGGTTGACCCTAGCAGGCATAAAATGGGCCACAAAAGAACCTTCCAAATGGAATGTAGAATTCCTGGCTCAAAACATCAGCAACGCAGGACTGATCGCTTGAGGCCGTCTCTGAAGACTTGATTGAGGTTGACCCCAGGAAGAATGCAATTGCTGAGGAGGCATTCATGTCCAAAGCTATACTCAAATAGCGTGCAGGGTTTCCGGTTGAGCGGAACCCATAAGCAGAAAACAGGACTGACCGCTTGAGACCGTCTCTGAACACTTGGTTGGGGTTGACTCCAGGAGGAGTCCGGCCCTTCAGGATCTCATCATTGTCCCATTCCCAGCGGAATGCCTTCTCTAGATTGTTGCGCTCCTCCGTCAACTCTTCTAAGCTTTTCAGCGCCCCTGTAGCACAAGCAGTCATGTTTGAGCAATGATGACTGATCCATGACAATAGCACTGATCGTGAGTATGAGATTGATGAAGCCGCTTGATGATTGCTGTTGTCACTGGCCTTGATGTTTGCAGCAATGCTTAGGTGCTGAAACCATCAAAAAGACCTCCTACCGCAGTGACAATGGAACTATCAAGGGCAACCAGGACGCAGGTTTGCGATGGCAACCCGCAGACACTACACCTTACTGTGCTCTCTGCCAGTCAATGCCTGGTGTTGTCACTGGCCTCGATGTTTGCAACGATGCTCAGGTGCTGAAGCCATCACAAAACGCCTCCTACTTCAGTGACACTTTCTTTATCAAGGTTGCCAGGATGAAGAGTTGTGAAGGCAATCAGCAGACGCTACCGCCTCCTGCTGCAGTGACACTTTCAGTATCATGTGCAACAGCTAATGATGTTCATAATAATGTTAATCACGCCTTTATGACTTTCCCAAGCAAATCTGATCTGTTCCCTCTGTATATGCAAACTGTGTATGCAAAGCTCAAATGCATCGACCATGTCATAGCCTTCACAAACACCAAAACGCTTCACACAAATATAAATGGCTGCTGCTGTGTTGAACTTCCTGTGCAATGTGAGAAAGCTGTCACAAGCACAGCATGTCAGCACACATTCCACATTGCTAGTCTGTGTTTGAAACAGATGAAAACCACTGTGTGATGCATAACTTGGCTTCTACCTGGTGGTTTCCCAAGAAGCAAAGCATTGCCCCTGCTATTTCTTCAAGGTCAAGTCACCTATCTGACAAGTAGCTGCTGAGTGACAAAATCAACAGGAGGAAGAAGAGCAGGGTGCAAAAGAGCATGAAGAAGATGTGGAGCAAAGAGAAAGGATTACCTCTGGTTTGTCACAGCAAAGGCAGAGGCATGGCTCATGCGTAATGCAGCGCTGCAACCCTGGACTTCATACAACAGGTGATGAAGAAGAGGCTGCAGATGATGAAAAAGAGGAGGGTTCTGATAGTAGCAGCGAAGGCAGAGGCAGGGCTCATTCAAAAGTTTCCAACAGCAGCGTTGGAATCCCTGATCTCTTGACGCAGGAGGAAGAAGAAGCACCTCTGATCGTGACTGCAAAGGCAGAGGCAGGACTCATGTGTGAGTCTCCAACTGCTGCGTTGAAACCCCTGACTCCTTACAATAGGTGATTATGATAGGTGATGATGAAGAAGAAGAAGCTGCAGATGACGAACAAGAAGAAGAGGTACCTCTGATAGTAGCAGCAAAGGCAGAGGCAGGGCTCATGCGTGAATCTCCAACTGCAGCGTTGAAGTCCAGGGCTTCAAAGTTGTCCATGTTTTTTGCAATCTTGCGGTCAATCTTCTCGTCCTGTCTGATGGCATCTGCCAAGTTCTGCCTGCAGAGTTATGACAAGACTGAGCTCAGCATGCACAGCAGGATTGAAACGGTTGGTCATCAAAAGAGTCAATCCCATCCTGCCTGATGGCATCTGCCAGCTTTTGGCTGCAGTGCTATGGGCGCACCTCAGCTCAGCACGTACATCAGAGTTCAAAAGGTCAAATTGAGCTCAGCATGCACAGCAGGTATCACAAAGTCAGTCTCTTCATCTTGCTTGATGGCATCTGCCAGGTTCTGCCTGCAGGGTCATGGCAGAAGTGAGCTCAGCGTGCACGGCAGGATTGAACTGAGCTCAGCATGCACAGCAGAAGCCACAAGTTGAGTCTTCTATCTTGCCTGATGACATCTGCCAGGTTTTGCCAGCAGTGCTATGGACGCACCTCAGCTCAGCATGCACAGCAGGGTTCAAAAGGTCAAATTGAGCTCAGCATGCACAGCAGGGTCACAGGCCAGTCTTGCGAGTGCAACCACTGAGTGCTGTCTGTCCAGTTGCTGCCATGATCTCAGATCAGCCAGATTCTGCCTGTAATCACATGCAGTGCTGAGCTCAGCATGCACAGCAGGCTTCAAAAAGTTCAAACTTCATGTCCTGTCTGATGGCATCAGCCAGGTTGTGCCTGTAGTTGTCAGCTCAGCATGCATGCCAGGGCAAGCGTCCAGTGTTGCCACAGCTTCTGTTTGCTGTTGGCTAGCCAATGGCAGCAAAACTGTGCTCAGTGGACTTGTTTGGACCGGAGGCTACTGCTGCAGATGCAATTGCTGCGTGCGTTTTGCCTGTTCAGGCCTCTGGTTATAGCTCTGTCAACTTGACCACATTCCTAAACAGTGCAGTTCAGTCCTACCTCAACTGCAAGTGAAGTCCACCAAGAGCAGGCAACGGCATTTGCAAGGTAGGTGAGACCTGAACTGCACTCAGTCAAAGTGTATCTAAGGTACAGGACTTGAAACCAGATGGGCACCTGTGATCCTGGTATGTACTGCATCGACCGTATGCAAGCAGTGAACGCTATTTGTCTATGCTCATCAGGATTGGAGGCAGATATTGCAGATACATCTACTGTGTGCCTTTTGCCTGACCAGTGTTCTGGTTCTAGCTCTGTCACCTTGACCACAACTCTGATGAGCGCACTTCTGGTTTTACCTGCCTCAAAAACGGTCCACCAAGCAACGGCGTTTGAAAGGTAGATGAGACCTGAACTGCGCTCAGTGAAAGTGTATCTAACTTACAGGACTTGAAACCAGATGGGCACCTGTGATCCTGACATGTACTGCAACAACAGATTGCAAGCCGTGAACAGCATTTGTCTGCGCTCATCAGGATCAGAGACATGTTTTGCAGATGCAGTTGCTGTGTGCATTTTGCCTGTGCGGTCCTCTGATTCTAGCTCCGTCACCTTGACCACATTTCTGATGAGTGCGGTTCAGTCCTACATCCACTGCAAACGTGCAGCTCGCCATGGTGAGGCAAAGACGTTTGCAAGGTAGATGGCCTGAACTGCACTCTGTAGAAGTGTATCTAGGTACAGGACTTGAACCCAGATGGGCACCCATGATCATGGCATGAAAAAATACAAGCAGTGCCCAGCATTTGTCTGCGCTCATTGCAATTTGAGGCTAGACTTGCAGACGCATTTGCCGTGTGCGTTTTGCCTGACCAGGGTTCTGATTTTAGCTCTGTCAACTTGACAACTCTGATGAGTGCAGGTCAGGTGTCACCTACCATTCAACGGCCGCTCCACCAAGAATAGTTTGCAAGGTAGATGGCCTGAAGTGCACTCTATAGAACTATGGCCAAGGTACAAAACTTGTACCCAAGCTGACATTCTTGATTCTGGTGTGTCTGGCAAAGCAAGTAGCAGCATGCGGAGTGATAAACAACGCCAATGAAGTCCCAGCATCTGACTACACCACAGACAGTCCCTAACTGCCCTAGGGCAAAAACCCATAGGTTTCAGAGACACGATGACTGTAGGTCAGCAGCAATCCCGCAGGCAGTTGTGAAGATCTTCTTTTGCACTTCAAGAAAAATCTCTCACTTGTAGCCAAAGATGGTGTCTCTGAACTCAGCAGGCTGGCCGCCGCTTCTTCTTCCGCCATACCGCTCCTCCCTGTCTAGCTCTTCTTGACACCTGTCCAGCTCCTCTGAAATAGCAAATCTCATCTCCTGCATGACATTTGCAATATCAGCGCATGCTTTCAGCTTATAGCTAGATTTTCATGGTGCAAAGCTTCTTGTCACACACCAAGCATATGTGCTGAAACATGTTTTGACCATTTTTATTTTAATTTATTAATATTACAATTTTCAGTATTTTTATTCTTAATCTTATGACACGTATTACTGAAGCTTCTTGTCAGCGTCCCAACAGGAGCATCGACAGAAACAGTGAGAATGACAGTGGTTGGAACAGTGCCATTGATGAGGCTGCGGAAAAGGCAAGTAGGGAGTGGCAGAAACTATAACAGCAACAATGACAGTAACAAGAGCAGCAACAGTGACATGGAACATTTACTGTGACAAACACAACAACAAGTGAAACAGTGACATCAACAAGAACCGTGGTCATCTGTAACCAAAAGAGAAACCAGACCTGAAAATGTTATCTGTCACAGGAACTTATCAATTTGATGAAAAGAGTAATAACAGAAACAAGGACAACAACATCTCAAGTGCATACCTGTAGCTACTTGAAGAGCAGGCCAAGGTAGTAAAACGTGTTATCTATATCAAAATTACCAAAATTGATACAAGCAGGGAGAAAAGTGAGGACAAGGACAATGACGTCCCAAGAGCGGACCTGCAGCTGCTTGAAGAGCTGGCCAAGGTGAATATCTTCTCTGTGAAAGAAATTTATCAAACTGATAGAAGCAGTAATGACAGTCACAAGGGCGATGAATTCCCAAATGCCTACCTGCAGCTGCATGAAGAGCTGGCCAAGAATTTATGAAAGCGAATGGGAACAGTATAATCTGTAACAAAGACAATGATTGGCCCAAAGCGCACCTGCAGCTGCTTGAAGATCTGGCCAAGAATGTATGAAAATGAAATGAAGCAGTGATAACAATAACTAGGACATTGACATCCCAAGAGCGGACCTGCAGCCGCTTGAAGAGCAGGCCAAGGTAGTGAAACATGTGATCTGTAAGGCGTATTCACGAAACTGATAGAAACAGCAATCACAGTGACAAGGACATTGACATCCCAAGAGCGGACCTGCAGCTGCTTGAAGAGCTGGCCAAGAAGTCATGAATGTGAACAGAAACAGTGCAATACAACAAAATCCCAAATGCCTACCTGCAGCTGCTTGAAGAGCTGGCCAAGGTAGCGGATGCCTCCCTGAAGCTGCCCCTTCTCCTGATGCATCACACGTGGCGTAGACCCACGTGTCTTGTCCTTCTCCAGATACTGCATGGGCAAATTGATCAGTCATGTACTGTTCAACAGATGCATTTGCAAGTTACTGTTTTGCATCAACTTTGTCAGGGAGACTGGTTCAGGTTCTTCTCCAGATGCTGCCCACGGGTATTCCCATTTGAACATGTTCAAAAATTCTGATATTGCAGCTGCCCCTTCTCCAGCACACAGCGCGTAGATGCCCGACATTGTCCTGCTCCAAATACTACACATGCATCTACACTTGTATCAAGCAATGTTCAAGCATGTTTTTGCAATCAATGAGCATCAGTTGTTTTGCAGCTGTTGTTGCTGCTGCTGCATCACGGTTGCAAGGACAGCGGCCTCATATGAGCATCTGTTGTTTGGCAGCTGTCCTTTCCAGATGCTGCACAGCATATACCCTGTATTGTGAAAAACTTCAGGACATGTAAGCTTGTATAGCAGGCATGTGCCAGAGGCAATGTCATGCACACAAATGCAAAAGCAACAGCAGGGCAGCAAGAGAAACAGGCAACTGCCCTTCCTGCCTTGCTATTTGCGCTGTTGCTGCTTCTGCTCATGTAAGCATGTGCTTCACAAAGTCCAACAGCAGCAACAAAAGGGAGCGACAGCAGAGACAGTCATGACGACAGACATCCTCACATGAGTCTGTGCTTGACAAAACCCAGCAGCAGCAGCGGCAGTAACAGCCAGGACCGCACTGATAACACACATCCTCATGCAAGTGTGTGCTTGACAACGCCCACCAGCCGCAACAACAGGCACAGTAATGACGTCAACAACAAACAGGAACAGCAGGAGGATTGCACGCTTTCTGCTGTTCCAGCCTGCTCTTCTTGCTGTTCCTGCTGTTGTTGCCTTTGTTCATGCAAGTGTGTGTCGTCACAAAGCCCTCAAAAGCAGCAACAAAAAGCAGAGACAGCCATGTTCATGCAAGTGTGTGCTCGACAAAGCCCGGCGGCAACAAGTGCAGCAACTGCAGGGACAGCTGGAGAAAGAAGCAAAGAAAGGATAGGAGGATCAAGAGCGTCCTGCTTTCCTGCCTGTGACTCTTGCTGTTCCTGCTGTTGCTGCCTTTGCTCATGCAAGTGTGTGTCGTCACAAAGCCCTCAAAAGCAGCAACAAAAAGCAGAGACAGCCATGCTGACAGACATGTTCATGCAAGTGTGTGCTTGTCAAAGGCCAGCAGCAGCAAGTGCAGCAACTGCAGGGACAGCAGGAGGAAGCAAGTGCAACTGTGCTCTGCGTTTGTTGTGCTACACAAAGCTCAACAAAAGCAGGCACAGCAAAGTTGGTAGACAGCAGCAGCATTACCTTTTCGCAGAAACATCAAAAGCTTCCTGTGACTGCTGCTGCCTTGCTGCTGCTGCTTCTGCTCATACAAGTGTGAGCTGCACAAAGCTCAAAGCCAGCAGGGACAGCAATGAAGAGAGACAGCAACAGGAATGACATTGGCAGACAATGCAGGGAAAAAGCAGGCGAGGCATCTTCAGAAATCCTGAGGCCTTGCTTCTTGGTGCTGAGCATGTTGCAGAAATTGGTATGATGTATGTTTTGTTTGTGCCCTTTGTATGATGCATTCAAAAACAAACTAAGGATGGGAGCATCAATGACAGCAGTGCAATAGGCCGGCTGCAAGTCCAGCAATTGGCAGCATACTATCAAGAAATCTCTTGATACAAGAGTACCAAATATCAAGACATGGAAAGCGAAGCCTGTGTTCTTGAATCAGGTCAATTTGATATAAGGGCTATTCCAATTGTTTGTAAAAAACACTCTCAATTGATTGTGAGAGGTGCCTGCTGTTGGGCGTCTTACAAGGCTCGAGGCCCTTCAGAAGTCATATTGTCTCCCCTTGTTGATGCTGACAATATGACTCCTGGAAGGCCTCAAGACTTGGTAAGACGCCCAGCAGCAAGGCCTCATACAATGAAGGTCTTATCAACAGTATGCCTGAGATTTGGTTACTTCAATGATTCTGGGAGGCGCCATTGGCAGAGACCCTGCTGCTGGGCGTCTTGGAATGTCTCAAGGCCTTTCCAAAGTCACATGGTCAGCAGCAACAAGGGTAGTCTCATGAAGACTATGCCTACAAATTGATACCTTCAGCGTTTCTGGAAGGCGCCACTGGCGGAGGCCCTGCTGCTGGGCGTCTTAGCATGTGTCAAGGCCTTGCAAAAGTCACATCATCAGCAGAAACAAGGAGATTTTATGACATTATGGCTAAGGTTTGATACCTTGAGCGATTCTAGAGGTTGCCACTGAAGCCCTGCTGCTGCTGATCTTGGGCTGTCTTATTAAGCCGGGAAATGCAGAAACCAACGCAGCAGCAGCAGCAGCAGCAGCAGCAGCAGCAGCAGCAGCAGCAGCAGCAGCAGCAGGCACAACAGAGAAGTTCCAGCTGTAAGTAACCAAGTTCAACAGCAGGGAGTTCAGCAGCCAAAAGGGTACCTTGAGAGATGCTGGGAGGCGCCACTGTCAGAGGCCCTGCTGCTCTGCAATTCAAACTTGATATCACAGACACATGTACAGAAAGAAGCAACAGCAGGGACTGCACCTGAGGCTGTGACAACTGTTGTTTCGCACTCTTCAAAGGTCGTTCAGGTACAGCGTTGCACTAGCAACAACAAAATACCTTGAGAGATTCTGGGAGGCGCCACTGCCTGAGGCCCTGCTGCTGCTGGTCTTGAGCGGCTTGCATGCGCTGGATTGCAGCCCTCACTTCCTTGTCTACAAGTTTCTCATAGTCTTCACTCCTGATGCCACTGCACACACCACAGTATGATCAGGTGATCAGCACAAACACAATTTTCCACAATCACAATCAGGGCAACTACATGAGGTACCAAATAGGAATGGGGGTTTTGAGCAGCCTGCCTGCGCTGGATTGCAGCGTGTTTTTTCCAATCCACTAGCTTCTCATAGTCTTCAATCTTTACGCCGCTGCATGAACCACAGTCTGACATGGTTTCAGTTTCAGAAGTTCTTGTACACAATACAAGCAACAGCAAGTGGTGAACAAATAACAAACCAGCTGGTGACGTGTCTAGTTCTGGCATGTTTTGGCATGCAGACACCATCTGCTTAGCCTGCATGGGAGCATTTAGCAAACATGACAATTCAGCCATCAAATTTTGGATTTTCACCAGCAGTTGTGGTGAGCACTCCCAAGTAAAGGCAAGCGGTGTAGACATGACCAGGCTAGCTGATACCATGTCTAGTTTTGGCATGCATACACCATCTGCTTAGCCTGCATTGAAGATTGGTGCACACTTTGCAACGCAGACATTGGCCTGAGGTCTTTGACCTGCAGCTGCAGTAAGCAATCCCAAGCAAGAGCAAGTGGTAAACACCTACCAAAACTAGCTGTTGCCATGTCTACTTTTTACATGCATACACCATCTGCCCACTCAGCATGGAAATGATACGCCAAAATATCTTTTTCAAGAATTGCTAGCTCAAGACCACCTGCTTGCAGTCGTTCTACACCTGCAGCGCTGCATGAAGAGATGGTGGCAGCTGCCTGCAAGCAACTGTACTTCAAATTTGACAAAGTCACATGCTCAGCATGCACAGCAGCCTGGAGCAGGTGTTGCCTTCCTGCATTGCCTGTGTGAGGAGCAAGCCTGTATGTAGCTGTTTGTAGCTTTTAAGCCAAGGTAGCCACACACTGTTTGTAGCAGCCAAAGCTTAAGAGCTGCAGACAGCTACAGAACTGGTCTGCTCAGCATGCACAGCAGCTGAGGCATATGTGTGGGCATTTGGAAGCGAGCAGCTGTCAGCAGACAGCATTGAATTCAAATTTGGCAGCTTTGCAGTATCTGCTCAGCATGCATAGCAGTTGGTGCAAATCTAAGCTTCCCGCCTTGCCTTTACTGGGTGAAGCAGCCATGTGTGTAGCTGTTTGTAGCTTGCAAACTGAGGCAGCGACACACTGTTTGTAGCAGTCAAGGTTTCCAAGCTGCAGACAGCTAAAGACTCAGTCGCTCTGCACCCTCTGCTCAGCATGCATAGCAGCTGGGGCAAGTCTAAACATCTTGCCTTGCCTGAGGCAAGAGGAACAGGCAAGTTTGTAGCTGGCAAAGCGAGGCAGCTGCACACTGTGTGTAGCAGTCAAGGTTTCCAAGCTGCAGCCAGCTACACACCTGGCAGCTGTCCTGCATGTGCTCAGCACGCATAGCAGTTGGGACAAGTCTAAACATGTTGCCTTGCCTGAGTCAAGAGGACCAGCTGTGGTCATGATTGTTTGAAGCTTGCAAGTGTGGAGGGATAGACACTGTGTGTAGCATTCAGGGTTTCCAAGCTGCAGACAGCTACAGACCTGGTGGCTCTGCCCCATCCCCTCCTCATGCATAGCAGATGGGGCAACTCTAATCTTTCTGCCTTGCCTGTGTGAGAAGATAGATTTGGCAGCAGACAACACCAGACTCAAGCTTGGCAGCTCTGCAGCTTTTGCATAGCATGCATAACAGCTGGGGCAAGTGTAAGCTTTCTGCCCTGCCTGTCTGAGCAGGAACAACCATGTCTGTTGCTGATTGAAGCTTGGAAAGCTGAACGGCCACACAATATTTGTGGCAGTCAAGGTTTCCAAGATGCAGACAGCTACAGACCGGTTGCTCTCCATCAGCTGCTCAGCATGCACAGCGGCAAGGGCAAAGTCCAAGCATTGTGCCTGGCTTGTGCAAAGAGGTGCAGCTCAAAAGCAAAGCCATAACGACTATCCACTGTTTGCTCCTCATGCATAGCAATTGAGACAAGTGCAAGTTTTCTGCCTTTCTTGTATTGGTTAGAGTAGCCATGTATATATCTGTTTGTAACTTGTAAAACTGAACAGCTACACACTGTTTGTAGCAGCTCAGGAAGCCAAGCAACCAACAGCTACAGGCCTGGTCGCTCTGCACCATCTGCTCAGCATGCATAGCAGTTGGGACAAGTCCAAGCTTTCTGCCTTGCCTGAGTCAAAAGGACCAGCTGTGGTTGTGACTGTTTGTAGCTTGCAAACCGAGGCAGCTACACACTGTTTGTAGCAGTCAAGGTTTCCAAGCTACAGACAGCTACGCACCTGGCAGCTGTCCTCCATGTGCTCGGCGTACATAGCAGATGGGACAAGTCTAAGCTTCTTGCCTTGCCTGTTTCGAGAGGAACAAGCAAGATTGTGGTGTCGGTGGCTTGTGAATCCAGACTGCCACACACTGTGTGTAGCAGTCAAGGTTTTCAAGCTGCAAACTGCTTCGTACCTGGCATCTCGGCACCATCTGCTCAGCATGCATAGCAGTTAGGGCAGATCCTAGCTTCTTGTTTTGCCTGTGTGAGGAGCAGCCATGTGTGTAGCTGTTTGTAGCTTGCAGACCTGGACAGCTAAACAGTGTTTGTAGCAGTCAAGGTTTCCAAGCTGCAGACGGCTACACGGTTTGGGCCCCTCCACTATCTGCTCATCATGCACAGCAGTGAGCGCAAGTCTAAGCATTGTGCCTGGCTTGTGCCAAGACGTACAGAGCAGAAGCACACTCGAGTTTGGCAACTATACCCTGTTTGCTCATCATGCATAACAGTCGGGACAAGTGCAAGCTTCCTGTCTTGCCTGTGTGAGGAGCAGCCACATGTGTAGCTGTGTGTAGCTTGCAAACCTGAACAGCTATATACTGCTTGTAGCAGTCAAGGTTTCCAAGCTGCAGACAGCCACTTACTTGGCAGCTGCCCTGCATGTGCTCAGCGTGCAAAGCATGCTTCAACTGACACATTGTGCCCATCAACACCGGCTAGGCCAATCAACTGCCTCAATCAGGATTGAGCGGACACAGCCAATCACCATTACATGATCCCGCATTTGTTCAACGGTGAAACCTATCATGATACCAAACAGACCACATCATTCAAAATATTCAACTGCAACAGAATGGGCTGATCAAGTTGACTGCACCAATCATTTGCACCATTTCAATTTGCCATCTGGTTTCACCATTCATGTATCTGCCGGTAGAAGTGCTGCTCTGCTCAGCTGCTGTGTTTTCAAGGCATGCACCAACAAAGATGGGTTGTGTCAACTAAAGATGTTGGCATCACCCATTTTTTTAAGGTGCATGCCTTGACCACATAGTCAGCACTGCAGCAAACACATCAGCAAATTACATACACAACATCCGAAATGCAATACGCAAGTATTGTCAAACCAGAAGGCATGGTTCTGGTCGCCAGGGCACAGAGCTGTCGCATGCTACTGCTCACAAATGCTGCTGATGCTGCTGCTGCTGCTGTTGCATTGCTGAGCAAACAGTATTGGTCAAGGTTCTGCTGCTGATTAAGCCATGTTAAGCCATTAACACCGTTAAGCCATTCAGCCATTAAACCATTAAGCCATCACCATTAAGCCAGTAAACCATTAGGCCATTAGGCCATGAAGCCATGGCCATTAAGCCATCAAACCATTAAGCCATATGCATGATGCGAGTAAGCACGCTTCTATTGATCATGCACTGTAGACATGACAACAAATTGGCCACAACGACCGCTTTGAGCAGGTTTCACAAACTTAGAAGGCGCTACACAAGTTGACTGCTCTGGCTGATCTGCTGTTCAGACGTGTCGTCACAAGTGGTCTGTAGCGCATGATCCAGGTGCTCTGCCCTATATGCTTGCCTGGCTGCTTTCTTGCATCAATGGACTTATGCCTTTGGTCAACACGCTCCTGCTTGATCATTCACTTGAGACATAAGAACAAATTGGCCAAACGACCCATTTTGTACAGTTTTCATGATCATAGATGGTGCTACACAGCATGGCTGCTGTAGCTGATCTGCTGTTCAGACGTGTCGTCACAAGTGGTCTCCAAGGCATGGTCAAGGTGCTCTGCCATGCAGGCTTGCTTGGCTGATGTTCTTGCTTAATCAAAGTCATGCCGTTGGTCCATATGCTCGTGCTGGATCATATCTCTGAGACATTGCAACAAATCAGCTAGAAGAACCACCCTCTGCAGGTTCCCAAAAAGGCGCCACAGTGCAAAGACTGATGGCATGTCACTAGCAGGCAATGTTGCATTTTGAGACTTATATTCAGCAACACTGAACACTGCTCACTGAGCTTTTGCATGCCTACATCACCTGCTCAGCATGCCAAACAGGGCGTCATTCAATGAAGACAGGAAAGTCTTCTTTGCCTGTTACTGTGCCAATCAAATCAATAATATGCTCAGCTTGAGCGGGTGGTGACAAGGCGGTTGTTTCTGCTAGGCATAGAGCATCAGCCATGCTCCTATTGACCATACGCTTGAGTCATGACAACAAATTGCCCAAATTGACCGCTTTGCAAATTGCCTGGTTATAGGAAGGCTTTACATAAAGATCTGGCCGATCTGCTGCTTAGGGCTTGTCGTAGCAGGAGTTCTGAAATGTACAATGAAGGTATGCTAAATTGACTGCAGCATTCCTGCAGGGCAGGACCAGGCAGGGCAGGGCAGCTTGAGCCAGCCCTGCTGCAGAGTCCCTCATGCTCTTTATGCACACATGCTCAGGTCAACCCAAGCTGGTGAAGCAGTTTCCTTCACCCACAAAGATTGTTCGCTGAAGATTCCTTGCAGACTGAACTTTTTCATACGCCTTTCAGACTGATGAGCACAGTCACAGTGTCATTTGAGCATGCAGTGATGCCATGATACTGGAGCTGGTGCATGAGTGTACAAGACTGCATGACAGATGCTGTCTCCAAGGGTTCTCAAATGAGCATCTGATGCATGATATCGAGCAGCTGATATGTCAACGCCCAGTCAGATGCGTCAGGTTGAGTAAAACTGCTAGTGTTGCTGCTGATCGCTACATCGACCAGTGGAAGGAACTGTCACTTTATCAGACCGCCTCTTGCAGGGTCAGATAGCGACCAGCTGTGACCATAGCAACTTGTGTGAACAGTTGCGAGCTGCACAACTAAGGTTTCAAGCATGTAACAGGGCATGCACATTTTATTCCCACTTGTGCAGACATCAGAGGAATTGAAGGGTACATTCTTGAGCTGGCGGTCGGCAGCACAAATAGCTCAGTCGGTACAGTCAGATGTATGGGGTGAGCAGCTTGCATCTGTTGACTACAGCTGCTATTGTTGCAACTGGTCGCTACGTTGACCAGTGGAAGGGACTGTCACTTTATCAGACCGCCTCTTGCAGGGTCAGATAGCGACCGGCTGTGACCATAGCAACTGGTATGCACAATTGCAAACTGCAAAGCTGACATTTCAAGATGTTTGACGGGGCACACGCATTCTGTTACTACCTGTTCATCAATTCAGAGGATTTGAAGGGCAGACTCTTGAGCTGGCAATTGGCAGCACAATTAGCTCAATTGTTACACTCAGATGTGTTGGGTCAGCAGCTTGCATCTGTTGACTGCAGCTGCTAGTATTGCAGCTGGCCACTATGCTGACTACTGGAAGGAAATGTCGCTTTCTAAGACCGCCTCTTGCAGGGTCAGACAGCGAATAGCTGTAACAGTAGTCATTGGTATGCACAGATGCAGACTGCAAAGCTGACATCTCAAGAGGTTTGATAGGGCATGCATATTATGTTGCAACTTGTTGACAAAGTCAGAGGATTGGAGGGGCAGACTCTTGAGCTGGCAATTGGCAACACAACTAGCTCAGGCTATACCCTCAGATGTGTTAGGTGAGCAGCTTGCATCTATTGACTGCAGCTGCTAGTACTGCAGCTGGCCACTACACTGACTACTGGAAGGAATTGTCGCTTTCTAAGACCACCTCTTGCAGGGTCAGATAGCGACCAGCTGTAATAATAGCAACAGATGTGAACAGTTGCAAAAGCACAGTTGCAACTGGTGTGAACATAGCATAGCTAGCACTTCAAAAAAATTCACTGGGCAAGCAGCTGGTGTTTTACGGCTTGTCGATAAGGTCAGAGGACTTGCAGGGCAGAAATTTGAGCTTGCAAAATGCAATGTGAGTCGAGGTGGGGCTTGCTGTCAGGCTGTTTGTTCATGTTCCGTGGCGTAGAGTGCAAACAATCTATGCCTCAGTAAACGAGCTGAGTAGGATTGAGTACATCTGAAGCTAAACACAGCTGAGCATGTTCTGTAAGGCTGATTAGACTTCTGCAGCCCTACTGCTGATGCTAGTGCATGATACACCAAGACCTGACATGTGCAATTTGTAAGGCTGACTGTTGTTGAACGTGTTCAGACAGAGCGCTGCTGCTGTAAACGCATGAAGACACTCAGGTATGAAGTCAAAAAGTAAAGTGGATTAAGTTTGATAGACAATCTTTCATTGCAATGCTATGACACATGCAACCAGACTTGTTGCCTGGCTGAAGCATGTAGAAATCTCTTCCTACTCACTCCGGGAAGCATACCTCTGGGCTTGCATTTGCAGCTGTCAACAGACAATCCAGTATTGCTGACATGATGCAAGCTCAACTCTCCAGATGGGCGTACCTTGGGGCTTGCTGAGGGGCAGTGTAGTCAGATGCCGCCCTGCTGAAACTGATGCCAAAGTCGCTATGCACCGCAAACAAGCGCAATGCAGAAAATGTCTGAAAGACACATGTACCTGAATCCTTCTTTGAGCAATGTCAGATGTAAGTCAGATGTGCCGCATTGTACTCTGAGGATCATACCTTGGAGCTTGTTGAGGGGTTGTGTAGTCAGATGCTGCCCTGCTTGTGTTGCCTGGGGTCCCCCCCTCAACCCGGCTGGGGGGCTTTGACAGCTCCTCTAGGGCTATGCTGGCCAGCTTCCCAGCAGCTCCCAACGCAAACCTGCATCAATAGTCATAGTGATGAGAACAACAACAAATCAACAACAGTTGGAGTGGGCAATGTGATAACAGGTACAGTCAGTTGCAGCCCTGCTGCTGTTGATGGGTCACCCCTCTCAACTCAGCTGGGGCCCTTTGTTAGCTCCTTTAGGGCTATGCTGGCCAGCAGTTTAGCAGCATGCTATGCAAGGCTGCATCGACCATTTCATGATGAGAATCAAGATGATGAGTTCCACATGCTCACACAGCTTTCAATTGTGTGTGGCACCTGCAACAAGGTTTGCCGCCTTGTATGCAAAACTTTGTTGCAGCTGTAGTCAACTGTCAGCTGTCAGCACAACTGAGGAGCTCCAGCCAGCTGACTGATCAGGAATTTGTGACCATGAGCTGTCGACCTAAACATGGTCAAGGTGACTACAATTTTGAGCCGGTAGCATGCAGGTGCAGCATGCTAATAGATACATTGGTGTGTGCTGTGTAATCTGAGCTGGAACAAGACTGCGCGGCACAGGTGTAACATGTGCTATTAGGCTATCCAACTATGTCATCCTTGCAAGGTGGCTGGCAACTGGCTTGTGTTTTGGTGTTGCCAGGGCAGCAGCTGTTGCGCTTCTGACTGGGCTTGAACATGTTGTACATGCCTGGCCGGACGTCTAGGCAGGTACCACATGTGCAAGCCCAGACATAAGCGCAACAGCTGCTGCCCTTGCAAAGCAATGCACAAGCCATGCAAGCATTCTGCACAGCTTGGCAGCAGGCTTATGGGTCAAGATGACTGGGCTTACGGTTTGAGCGGAGGAGGCAGGGTTTGCTGGTAGTTCTTGAAGGGTACAAGTGGCATCACAGCAATCTTGAGAGCGTCTGTGAGAGTGAGAGCAAGGGTGATGCGAGTTGTCTGCAGTGGCGCTTCCGCAGTTCAGCAGCAGGCTTATGGCTCAGGATCACGGTTCTTAGGCTTTGAGCAGATGCAGGCAGATTGTGATCAGCACCAAATGCTGGCATCCAAGCAGTCATGGTTTGGGGTTTGCCGAAGCCTCTCCCCTGCTGGATTGGGAGGGGGACCGGGGGGGTGAGGGGGAGGAGTTGGTTGGACAGCTTGGTCACATGCCAAGTTTAGTCATACAGGCAAATGCCGCAAGTGCTGCATTGACAAACGCAACGGCATGCGCATCACGTTGCAAGGATCTTTTCAGCAAGCAATCCTGGCCATCATCGACATCTTTGACAAACCACAAGCTGCAAATGACGACGAGAGGAAAGACAAAGTCACGCGTACGGACCGACAAGCAGCACATGGCTTGGCAGACAACTGTGTACAAGGACCTTTCTCCTCCATGTTCAGTACAGGTGGTGTAGGCTAGCACAGGACCAAACTGGTGAGAGACAGTTGACTGCTCCAGTACGTACCTAGCTGGGCCTGCTGAACCTTTCCAGCACGTGCAATTATGATTGAATGAATCAAGCTGAAGTGTGTGGCTGAGCGTAAAGGATGTTACACATTCAGCGCATAGCACAATCATGCTGATTGACAAACTGTTGGAACACATGTATACTCCAGCACCCACAAGCATGGCAGTGCAAGGTGCTCAAAGTGCTAATCACACCATTACTCAGCATGACACACAAACCAAGAACATGCCAAGTGCATGCATGTGTACTGCAAAACAATGTAGCATATGGCTTAAGTTGTACGTACACCAGGCTGAAGTATATTGCTGAGCATGAAGGGAGTTGACACACTGAGCGCATAGCACAATCATGCTAACTGCTGAACTGCTGGAATACACACATACACTCCCACAATCCAGCAGCTTGCATGGCAGTGCAAGGTGCTCAACGTGCTCATCACACCATGACTCAGCATGACACACAAACCAGAAACACGCTGAGTCATGCATGGGCTTAGCAGCACAATACAAGGTTGCAAAAAGCCTTTTAGGTCACATCTCAAGCTTGTTCCATGGCTACAAAGGCACAAGCATCTAAACAAGTGTAGCTCATGGTGCCGTGTTACAGATCAGATGGATGAAACTAGACCTTGTCTGCAGCAAGTTTGCAGCTGACCACTACCCCCACCATCAGCAGCAGCAGCAGCAGCAGCAGCAGCAGCAGCAGCAGCAGCAGCAGCAGCAGCAGCAGCAGCAGCAGCAGCGCCCTCATTTCCATTGTTCAGAATGGTTGACATACCACAAATCTTGTGAGCCTGACTATGCACTATGAAGCAGGCAGGCACAGCAATGTGGATAGCTTACTTGCCAACACCCTTTGCGACCTTGACTCCTGTTTTAGCGCCAGATGATCCTCTGCTCTGGGGGGCTGATCCAGATGATCCAGCCTGCCCTGCCCCGATGGCCCAGTCGTCAGACCCGCCTGACCCCCGGGGGGACCCCACGCCAGGCAGGGGGGTCTGATTGGCCTGTTGGAATACACCTACTGAACGGGGCAGATTTTCCAAAGAAGAGAACCAACCTTCCATCTCACGTGACGGCTCTAAACCTGCGATCAAGTGTAAATGTCAATGCTATGTGATGTGTGGCCCGAAAAAGGCTTGCTGGATTACACCTACTGAGCATGGCAGCTTGTCCAACGAAGAGAACCAACCTTCCATCTCACGAGAAGATTCTAGACCTGCAAGCAAGATTCCTTGTTGTTCACCAGCCGGAGCTTCAGTCTCAGCATCAGCATTGCATGTGCTCAGCACACAGCTACAATTGACCAGATTCAGCAAGAGAGTCTGCAGAAGTTGCACATGGCAGCCTCGATGCTTTGTTGAGAACATCAAAGACAATCGAGGTGTAGTAGTGTGTGAGTGGCGTCACAGCACTAGGACCTCTCCTTCATGTCCCTAGCCATCCAGGTGCTCTGTTGACGAACGCCGAGACAATTTATTGCATGCTTATTTCAGTTTAGGTATGATTTACATTGATTCATTGTTGATATTGTCTGTTGACCCCCCTGTTGGGTCCCAAGGACAGTAAAATTGATTGATTGATTGATTGATTGATTGATTGATTGATTTGCAGTAGCAACATGATTAAGCCTCATTCCGATACAGCGTTAAGAAGGAGCCTAAGCTGCAGTTGCTACATCAGCACGACACGCATGCCTAAGCACACACAACTGCATCTAACCACCATCAGTACACTGAAGATGCTGCAGCAATTGTGAATGGCAGCTGTGTGTGCATCAGCCACACAGTACAGCTCACAGTCTCAATACTGGAGCTAGCTGAGCATCACATGCCCTCAAGCACACACGGCTGTAGGCAGCCAGCTCCAGCACACTCAAGAGAGGCTGCAGAAGTTGTGCATGGCAGCTGCAAGAGCATCAGCACCATAGGTACAGCTCACACACTCAACACGGCACCAAGACAGAGCCAGATCGTCAGTCGTAGCATGAGCATCACATGCTCGCTCAGGCACACACAGCTACCCTCCAACGACTCCAGCACACTCAAAAAGGGTCTGCAGAAGTTGCGCATGGCAGCTGTGTGTGCATCAGCGACATAGTATAGCTCACACTCTCAACACAGCACCAAGTCGGAGCTAAACTGCAGTGGCCACATGAGCGTGACATGCATGTTGACGCCTACACAGCTGTTGCGTCAACTTCAGCACACTCAAAAAGGTCTGCAGAAATTGTGCATAGCAGCTGTGTGTGCATCAGTGACGTAGTACAACTCACACTGTCAACATAGCAAGACAAAACAGGAATGTCAATTACAGCATGAGCATCACGTGCGCTCAAGCACACACAGCTGCCCTTCAACGACTCCAGCACACTCAAGAGAGTCTGCAGAAGTTGTGCATGGCAGCTGCAAGTGCATAAGCACCATAGGTACAGCTCACACACTCAACACGGCACCAAGATAGAGCAAGAACGTCAGTCGTAGCATGAGCATCACATGCGCGCTCAGGCACACACAGCTACCCTCCAACGACTCCAGCACACTCAAAAAGGGTCTGCAGAAGTTGTGCATGGCAGCTGTGTGTGCATGAGCGACATGGCACAGCTCACACTCTCAAATCAGCATCAAGGCCTTGTCGAAGCTTCAGCAGCAATATGAGCATCATATGCAATTGTTCAAGCACACACAACTGCATGCAAGCAACGCCAGCACACTCAATAGAGTCTGTTGACATTGTGTATGGCAGCTGTGTGTGCATAGGGACATGACACAGCTAACACTCTGAACACAGCACCACAAGGCAGCTAGAGCTTCAGTGCAATGTGAGCATCACATGCGTGTTGAAGCATGCACAGCTGCATTTGACCAGCTTCAGCACACTTAAGAGAGTCTGCAGAACTTGTGTATGTCAGCTGTGTGTGCATCAGTGACATGATACAGCTCGTACTTTCGATACAGTATCACAATGCAGGCAATGCTTGACTTGTAGTGTGAGCATCACATGCATGTAGAAGCAAACACAGCTACCTACAACAGCTCCAGCACTCAAGAGAGTCTGCAGAAGTTGTGTACAGCAGCTGTGTGTGCATCAGCGACATGCTTCACCTCAGACCCTCGACACAGCACCAAAATGCAGCCAAGTTTTCTATTGCAATATGGGCATCACATGCACTGCAGCACAGAAACGCACACAGCTACCTGCAACAACTAAAGCACACTCAAGAGAGTCTGCAGCAGGTGCACATTGCAGCTGTATGTGCATCTGTGACACGACACAGCTCACATTTTCAATACAGCACCAAGTTAGAGCTAGAGCGGCAGTTGCCACATGAGTGTGACATGCATGTGCAAGCAAGCACAGCTGCATTTGACCAGCTTCAGCACACTCAACGAGAGTCTGCAGAGGTTGAACTTGGCAGCTGTGTGTGCATGAGTGACAAGATACAGCTCACACTCTCAACACAGCAGCAAGATGCAGGCAATGCTTGAGTTGCAGTGTGAGCATCACATGCGCGCTCAAGCACACAGCTGCAGCCAATCAACTTCGACAACAGAGTCTGCAGAAGTTGGATATGGCAGCTGTGTGTGCATCAGCAACATGCTTCAGCTCACACCCTCAACACAACACCAACATGCAGCCAGAGCTGCAGTTGCAATATGAGCATGACATGCATGTTGAAGCATGCACAGCTGCATTTGACCAGCTTCAGCACACTCAAGAGAGTCTGCAGAAGGTGCACATTGCAGCTGTATGTGCACCAGCGCCACAGTACAGCTCGAACCCTCGACACAGCACCAAGATTCAGCCAAACTTTCAATGAAAATATGAGCATCACATGCACTGAAGCACAGAAGCACACACTGCTACCTGCAAAAATCAAGCACACGCTTCAAGTCCACAGAAGGGGCACATTGCAGCTGTATATGCATCAGTGACATAGTACAGCTCACACTCTCAACACAGCACCAGCTTTTTAACTTCACATAACATCATTCTGCCTGTTATCAGCTGCATTAGATGCTGCTCAGGTTCACGCATGTCGATTGACGATGGCTCTTTGACCCTATAAAAAGGATGTGACCATTAATTGTAGGATCAACTCGGCACTCAAACAATGAGCATGCAGCAACTTTGAGCATCAAGCTAACTAGCAGCTTCTCAACTCCACAAAGCATCATTCTGTCTGGTAGCAGTTGCATTGAATACTGCTCAAATTGCTGCAGGATTCTTGCTCAACATCTCATCCAGCCTCAACAAACACCGCAATGTTTTGTTGTGGGATTGGCTTGATGGTCAGCAACAAGTGCGCAACATCTTTAAGCACCAAACTAATCCTCAGCTCCACAGCTCTAGACAGCTCTAGACAGCTCTAGAAAGCACCATTCTGCCTGCTGTCAGCTGCATAAGATACTGCTCACACTGCTGCCCATTTGTTGCTGATGGTCAAGCCAATCCCACAACAAAGGGTGCAATCACTTGTTGTTGGGTTGGTTAGGACATCAGCAACACATATGCAACAGCTCAAGCACCAAGCCAATTTGCAGCGAGAAAGCTGTACAGACCGCCATCCTCCTGTTGTCACCTGCACTAGATACTGCTCAACTTGCTGCATGCTTGTCGCTGAAGAACAAGCATCTTGCACAACCGAGAATGCCAACACTGACTGTGGGGCTGACTTGATGGTCAGCAACAAGTTCGCAACAACTTTGAGCACCAAGCTAATCAGCAGTGCCTTGGCTGTTCAATACACCGCACTGCCTGCCGTCAGTTGCATTAGATACTGCTCATATTGCTGCATGTTTGCTGACAATTGCAGCCATCCTCGCAATAAAGGATGAAATCACTTGTTGAGGGATTGGCTTGACAGTCAGCAATATGTATGCTGCAATTTTGAGCAACAAGCTAATCAGCAGCTGCACAGCCATACAAAGCACCATTCTGCCTGCCATCAGTTGCATTAGATACTGCTAACATTTCTGCATGCTTGCTGCTAACCACAGCCATCCCTCCAACAAAGGATGCAATCACTTGTTGTGGGGATGACATGATGGTCAGCAACAAGTGTGCACCGGCTGGAGCAATAAGCTAATCAGAAGCTTCTCAACTCCACGACACACCATTCTGCCAGCAATCAGCTGCATACATGTTGCCAAAAAATGTGCTGTGATGCCTATACAGCAGGTCATGCATGCAGTTCTACATATGCACAATTGGTTCAGATGGGTTACATGCTTTGCAATGTTGACTTTTTTGGACAACTATGCACACTGTCAGCCGCATGCAGTGCTTGATTGCTGCAACTTTATTGTTGCTGCTTGAGCCAAAGCCAAAACAAAGGGTGCAATCATTTGTGCTGGCGCTGATTTAGCACCAACAACAAGCATGCAGCAACTAAGCTGATCAGCAGCTTCACAGCTGTACAACACACCATTCCTTTCGCAACAGTTGCGGTACTTAGCACTCATACTCATACAGTAGCGCACCCATTGCTGACCATGACACCAACCCCACAACAGGTGCAATTGCTTGTTGTGGGATTGATTTCATGGTCAGCAACAAGTGCGCAACAATTTTGAGCACAAATCTCATCAGTAGCTTCACAGCTCTAGAAAGCTCTGTTTTGCCTGGTAGCAGTTGCATTAGATACTGCTCAAAATGCTGCATACTTGTTGCTCATCATCCAGCATCTCCCCCAACAAAGGATGCAATCACCTGTTGGCTGAGCTTGATGATCAGCAACAGGTACAAGGCAAGTTGAGCACCGATCTAATCAGCAACTCTACAGCTGTCTAAAGCACCATTATGCCTGCAATCAGCTGCATCAGATATTGCTCAAACTGCTGCGCACAGGTTGCTGACCACGCCGGCAACCCCACAACAAGCAACTGCACCCTTTGTTGTGAGATTGGTCTGGTGGTCAACAAGTGCGCAACAACCCTGAGCACCTGCTGGTAAGCTGGTTGGCAGTGCCTCAGCCAAACAAAGCACAAGTCTGCCTGCAATCAGCTGCGTTGGACACTGTTCAATTTGCTGCCCATCTGTTGCTGATGGTCAAGCCAACCAGCAAACAATGAGTGCAATCGCTTGTTGTGGAGTTGGCCTGATGGTCCTCAACACGTGTGCAACAGCTTTGCGCATTAATCTCATCAGCAGCTCCACAGCTGTACAAGGTGCCATTCCTTTTGCAACCACTTATAGTACTTGGTACTCAAAATGCTGCATAATCATTACTGACCATGCTGCCAACCTGATAACAAAGCATGCACAATTGGTTGTCGGGTTGGCTTCATGGTCAGCAATAGGTATGCAACAGCTTGAGCACCAAGCTCATCAACAGCTTCTTTATTCCATAAAGCACCGTTCTGGCCGCAATCAGCTATGTTGTATACTGCTCAGATCATTAAATATTTGTTACTGACAGTTCAGCCAAGCCCTTAACGAAGAATGCAATCACTTGTTGTGGAGTTGGCCTGATGGCCAGCAACAGGTATGCAACAACTTTAGCACCAAGCTAATCAGCAGTGCCACGGCCATACACAGCACCATTCCTTTTGCAACCAGTTGTGGTACTTAGCACTCAAATTGCTGCTCACCTCATTGCTGATCACGCCACCAACTCCACAACAAAGGGTGCAATGGCTTGTTGTGGGATTGATTTCACGGTCAGCAACAAGCATGCAAACGCTCAAGGACCAAGCTAATCAGCAGCTTTGCAATCCCACAAAGCACCATTCTGCCTGCCGTCATCTGCATTAGATACTGCTCAAATTGCTGCATACTCATTACTGACAATTCAGCCATCCCCTCAACAAAGGATGCAATCACTTGTTGTGGGATTGGCTTGGCGGTCAGCAACAGGTATGCAACAGCTTGAGCACCAAGCTAATCAGTTAGCTTCTCAATTGCACAAAGAATGCTGCAAATTGAGGCAAACGGTCATGAGACTTCACTGTCAAGCGTGTCAATGAGTACGCTTCTATAATGTCATCGTTGGCTGCTATTTGCTACATTTGAGCTACAATGCCAACAGTACATGGGTATGGTTCCCATCAACAGTGGTCTGCGCACTGACCTCAAGGAGGTGTGGGTTATGATAGCTGCCTGAACTTGCGGTACCGAGTTTGGTACCTTCTGAAAGAACACCCTGGCATTTTCATTATTGCTGTATGACTGTGTTCACAATGCAGAGTTTGCCTACTTGATGACAGTCATGGATTGTATATGAACTGACCTTGAGCTTGGGTTGAGTTTACCATGATAGCTGAGTTGTGGTGGCGAGTTAGGTATCCTCTGAAATTGCGCTCTGGTATTGTCATTGTTGACTATGACTGCTTTCACGATGCAAGCTGTATCTACTCATTGACAGTCTTGGGTGGTGTATGCTCACCTTGAGGTTGGGTTGAGTTGACCATGACAGCTGCCTGAACTTGTGGCGGTGAGTTAGGTATCCTCTGAAAGTACACTCTGGCATTGTCATTGTTGGCTTTCTCTATGGCGTCAGTGATGTTATCTTGGTAGTACTCCACGCTGCGAGCTAGCTCCTTATCAACTGTTGGGCCCCTCCAACCCTCGCCTGCAGTCTTGTGGGCCTCCCTTATCAGACTCTCAGCTTCCTGCAGTGAAGATGCTGTATGAGTATTGCAGCAATGTTGACAGGATCTTAGTAGCTTGGTTTGACTGCTCTGTTTGCATTCATCTGCTTTTGTATATGGGGTGTCATCCGCAACAAAACGATATCCTACATCACTTGTCATGTCTACACGGTCTTCATAATTTGCTGGTAAGGTATCCTTCACAGAATCTTCTTGCAGGATCTGCTCTTTTGACAAAGGTTGTGTTTTTTGTCTACAATACAACCCTACCAACTCTTGCCTGCTTTTTTGTGAGATACCCTTATCAGGCTCTCAATTTTCTGCATTGCAATTACAACAAACTTGGTTGAAGTCTGATGTCTTGTTTTATAGCATTCAGCATCAATAATGCCGTTCTGGTATTACTCCAGGCTGTCTGCTGTTGGGCTGCACCACCCTTCGCCTGCAGTCTTGTGTGCTTCCCTTGTCAGACTCTCGGCTTCCTACAGCAAACAAAGCATTGTCGTCAGACCAAGCATTAGTGACCTTCTTGCTGTGCAAAGTCGTTGTTGGACGACAAGCTGTGTATTTGTTGTTAGGCCTCGCCAACCCTCGCCTGCAATTTTGTGGGACTCTCTTGTCAGACTCTCGGCTTCCTACAGCAAACAAAGCATTTTTATCAAACCAGTCATCAGTGACCTTCTTGCTGTGCAAAGTCAGTGTTGTGTGAACAGCCGTTCAGTTGTTGATAGGCCTCATCAACCTTTGTCTTGTGAGCTTTCTTCATCGGACTCTCAGCTTCCTGTGGCAACTAGACCCTGTGAGCATTGCAGCAGACATGACGTGATCATCTTTGTGAATCTTCTCTTTTTATCAAGTTTGAGCTTTGCGTCTACTGTTGGGCCTTTTGCCTGCTGTCTAGTAGCTTCCCTTATTACAATCTCGGCTTCCTGCTGCGAAGACACTGAGTGAGCAATCCAGATGACAGAAGGGTCGCTTTGCCCTGTTGAGAGGCCGATCATTGGCAGCCCTTTCTTGCTGATTGCCGAAGCTGATTGCCGAATGCAGCTTGGTTAGGCAGGACGGAAGCGTCTGAATGTGCTTGCATGTAGACATTTCAGCAAACACCTGACCCAGCTTGCACTCGACACAGCAGCCTCAGCAGCTTTGAACAGCAGCATGCACAGCAGGCCAAGCATGCAAGGCAGGGTGCCGGCGTCTACATGAGCTTGCATGTAGACGCGGTGTGACCTGCCAGACCCAGCTTGCCCTCAACACGACAGCCTTGGCAGCTAAGAGCAGCAGGAAGCACAGCAGCCAAAGCATGCAAAGCAGGCAGAGCAGGATGCAGGTGTCTGCATGTGCTTGACTGTAGACACTTTGTGGCCTGCCTTCACCAGCTCACCTTTACAATGCAGCCTCGACAGCAGCATGCACAGCAGGCAAAGCATGCAAAGCATGCAAAGCAGGCACAGCAGGGGATCACAGTCAAATGCCAGTGCCAGCAGGCAAACAACCCACTCCAAACGTCTTCAGAGCAGCTAAATTTTGTCTTGGATGTATGAGTTGATCAGGATTTCCCCGTTCTATTTCCAGTTGCAGACAGCTGGCGTGTGCTGCAGCGCAACATTGGTGAGCAATGCATCCGCAACAAAAGCAAGCAGCAACAGCGCCTGTAAGGAAGGAGAATTGCTCCTGCAGTCACTGCAGTCACTGCAGCTACAGTCACATCAGCTGTGTCTGCAAGACATACATGCCTGCAATTCCCATGAGGCTCTCTAAAGACGAGCATGAGGGAACTTTGTGGGAACAGCAGGCAAGCTCAATCTTGCAGCAACACCTGCTATTCTTGCATGCAGTGAGCTGCATCCCATGACGTTTCAGCTTACACTTGCTGCATTTGTTGTGTTACATCAGTGTGCTGCAACTGATGCAAACAAGTGGGGACTGTGTGAGCTCAACAGACACTGACCGCAGTCTCTGCAAGCTATGCATGCCTGAAGACTGCCATGAGGCTCTCTGAACATTAGCTTGAAAGAGCCTTTTAGCAACCAGGCAGGTGCAAGGCTGCATTGACAGCCCCCGTAGCTGCTGCTCTTGCAAACAAAGAGGTACAGCCTGTGTCTTTCCAGCTTAGTACTGCTGCACCTGTTGTTGTACATTGTTGTGCTGCAACTGATGCAAACAAGTTGCACTCAGCAGACACCGACTGTGGCAGGTGCAAGACTTGCATGCCTGAAGAACACTGAGAGGCTCTCTGAAGACTGGCTTGAAAGATCCCATGCAGCTTTCTCAGGCAGGTGCGACCCTGCATTGACCACTGTCAGAGTCGCCGCTGGGCCTGCCTGCCAAGAGCTGCAGCAAGCGGTAGCTGAGAAGTCATGACGCATTGGCTAAAGAGTGCAATCAAATACCTGCATCAATAGCCAATGCCTTTGCTGCAAGCTATCTGCCTGCTGTCTGAATTGGCTCCTGAACCCCTACTGCTTATTGGAAGTATCCAAAGAGGCACAGAACCAACAGGCAATTCAGCCAGCCAAAGAGGCACCAGCAACAACATGCAGCAGCTGTTTTGTCAGAGAGTGCAGTATGACATTCAGGGCAACAGCAAATGCAGTGTTGCTAGAATCTGCCTGCCGTCCGAATCAGCTCCTGTCCCCTTCTTCTTATTGGAAGTGTCCCAAGAGGAACAGAACAGGGACTTGAGTCCGCTGGCCAAACATGCATTAGCAACAACATGCAGCAGCTGTTTTGTCAGAGAGTGCAGTATGACGTTTAGGGCAACAGCAAATGCAGTGTTGCTAGAGTCTGCCTGCCGTCTGAATTAGCTCATGTCCCCTTCTTCTTATTGGAAGTGTCCCAAGAGGAATAGAACAAGGAATCAAGTCGGCCGGCCAAACAGGCACCAGCAGCAACATGCAGCAGGTGATTTGTCAGAGACTGCGCTACCACATGTGTGTCAACAGCAAGTGCCGTGTTGCCTGCGTGAATCTGCCTGCCGTCTGATTCAGCTCCGACCACTGCTTCTTGTTGGATGAGTTGAAAATTGCAAGGGGCAAAGAGCTAAGTCAGCAGGCTGAACAGGCACTAGCAGCAACAAGCAGCAGCTGTTTTCTCAGAGAGTGCAGTATAACATGTGGGGCAACAACAAGCATCTGTGCTGCAAGATTTTTAGATGCCTTCTGAATCAGGTCCTGCCCCTTGCAGACTGAACATTGTCAAGGATGCAATGGGCAAAGACCTGTTTTAGGAGGCTCAGCAGGCACAAACAGCAACAGGTCCTGGGTATGAAATAATCAGGGTACTGGAGCCATTGCATGGGCTTTGACTGGCTGTCTGCCTGTCACTAAGAGGACATTGAACCAAGAACTTCAAACCAGGCAGCTCTCAAGTTGCTGATGTGCTGATAAATCAGGACAGCCTGGCTCAATGTGCATCAGCAACAGATCTTGCCGACAGGGACTGGCAGAGATTGCAACCACTGCATGGGAATTCAGCAGTTGTCTGTCACCAGAAGGACACTGGGCCAACAGCCCTGCACCCAGCAACACACAGGCTGCTGATGTGCTGATAGCTCAGGACAGCCTGGCTCAACGTGCATCAGCAACAGGTCTTGACAACGGGGACTGGCAGAGTTTGCAGCCATTGCAGGCGGATTCAGCTCCTGTCTGTCACCAGAAGGACACTGAGACCAGGTCTCTGAGACTTGAAGCACTTGAAAACATTGTTGTGCTGGTAGATCAGGAAAGCCTGGCCCAGTGTGCATCAGCAACATGTCTTGGCTGCAAAGATGTACAGAGTATGCAGCCAGTGCATGGGTGCATGGCGTTTCAGCGCTTGTCTGTCACCAGCAGCGCGTTGAAGCAATGGGACCAGATCTAGCAGCACTCGGGCTGCTGATGTGCTGACAGATCAGGACAACTTGGCCCAATGTGCATCAGCAACAGGTTTTGGCTATTGGGTCAGGCAGAGTCTACAGCCAGTGCATGGGGGTTCAGCACATGTCTGTCACTAGAAGGACACTTCGCCAACAGCCCTGCACCCAGCAGCACTCAGGCCGCTGATGTGCTGTAAGGTCAGAACAGCTTGGCCCAATGTGCATCAGCAACAATTTTTGGCTATTGGGTCTGGCAGAGTTTGCAGCCATTGCATGGGGATTCAGAACCAGAAGCGCATTGAAGCAATGAGACCAGATCTAGCAACACTCGGGCTGCTGATGTGCTGACAGATCAGGACAGATTGGCCTCATGTGCATCAGTAACAGGTTTTGGCTATAGGGTCTGGCAGAGTTTGCAGCCAGTGCATGGGGACTGAGCTCCGGTCTGTCACCAGAAGAACGTCGAGCTAGACCTCCAAAACCAGCAACACCCAGGCCACTGATAGGCTGGTAGGTGTTGGCTGCTACAATGCAGAAGAAGAAAGGCAATACAAAGCCTGAATGGCTTCACAGCCAAGCTCAGCAAGATATTTCATCTTGCTGAGGGTGCCTTTGAAGCCATTCAGGCTTCCATCTGCAGTCCTTCCACCTGCACTTGATTTAGCGTAATTGCAGTGCCAAGTCAGCTGCTACTGCAGTGAAGAAGCAGGGAGGTGATAGGAAGCCTGACTGGCTTTGAAAGCCCTCCTCATCAAGAAACAACATTTGTTGAGAAGTGTCTTGAAGCAATGAAGGCTTTCAAGTGATCATAGCTGCAGTCTTGAGCAGGTTGGCTGCAGTACCCTGCTGCATGCAGACAAAGCGTAAACACAAGAAGAAAGGCAGTAGAGAGCCTGAATGGCTTCACGGTCCTCTCGCAACAGGAAGACAAGCCATCTTGTGTAGAAATGACTTGAAGCCATGAACGCTTCTGTCTGCAGTCCTTGCTGTTACAGACTTCAGCATCAGTGGCTGCAGTGCCAAGTCGGCTGCTGCTGCAGTGCGGGAACAAGGAGGCAACAGAAGGCCTGAATGACTACATGCCCCTCCTCAACAAGATTAGTCATCTTGCTGAAGAGCGCCTTGAAGCCATCAAGGCTTCCATGTGCATCCCTGCTGGATGTAGACGCTAGCATCAGTGACTGCAGTGCCAAGTTGGCTGCTGCGGCAGTGCAGAGAAGCTGGGCCAGTAGAAAGCCTGAATGACTACATGCCCACTCATAGGAACACAATTTATCTTGCTGAACACAGTCCTGAAGCCATGAAGGCGCATTCTTTCCTCTTATAGATTACAGCAAGAGCAGCTGCAGTACCACATGTTGGCTGCTGCTGCAATGCAGTGAAAGGGAGGCAACAGAAAGCCTGAATGGCCTCGTGACCAACTTCAGCAAAGTGGATTTCTCTTGCTGGCAACAGTTCTGAAGCGATGGAGGCTTCCATCTGCAGTCCTTGCTCTTACAGACTCCAGCATCCGTAGCTGCAGTGCAAAGACGGCTGCTGCTGCAGTGCAGACAAATGGTTGGACCACTAGTAAGCCTGAAGGGCTGCGTGTCTAGATTCAGCATTTTAGTTGGAATATCTTGCTGAGTCTAGCTACGAAGCCATTAACGCTTCCATCTGCAGTCCTTCCACTTGCACTTGATTCCGGCGCTTGTAATTGCAGTGCTAAGTCAGCTGCTGCTACAGTGCAGAAGAAGAAAGGCACTAGAAAACCTGAATGACTCAATGCCACTACACAGGAAGACAAGTCATATCTTGCTGAAGCGGGGCGTTGAAGCCATCCAGGTTTCCATCTGCAGTCATCCTTCTTACAGACTCCCGCATCAGCGGCTGCAGTGGCAAGTTGGCTGCTGTTGCAGTGCAGAAAACAGGAGGCAGCGCAAAGCATTTACAACTCCACGACCTATCCTCCACAAGATAAATTATCTTACTGAAGACAGTCCTGAAGCCATGAAGGCTGCAGTTCTTGCGCTTACAGACTCCAGCATCAGTGGCTGCAGTGCCAAGATGGCTGCTGCTGCAGTGCAGACAAATGGTTGGACCACTAGTGAGCCTGAATGGCTTTGTGTCTAGACTCAGTAAGATAATTCAGATGAGATACCTTGCTGAGTATAGATACAAAGCCATTCAGGCTTTGACCTGCAGTCCTTCCACTCGCACTTGATTCCAGCGCCTGTAACTGCGGTGCCAAGTTGGCTGCTGCTGCAGTGCAGAAGGAAAAACGGCACTAGACAGCCTGCATTGCTTCATTACCGTCCACAGGAGGACAAGTCATCTTGCTGACGACAGCCTTGAAGCCATGAAGGCGTCTATCTGCAGTCCTTGCTCTTGCAGACTTTAGCGTCAGTGGTTGCAGTGTCAAGTTGGCTGCTGCTGCAGTGCAGACAAAAGGGAAGCAGTAGAAATCTACATGACCCATCTCAACAATCTTGCTGAGACCGTCCTTGAAGCCATGAAGGTTTTCAAGTGCAGTGCTTCCTCTTTCAGCAGTGTCAAGTTGGCTGCTGCGGCAGTGCAGAGAAGCAGGGCCAGTGGAAAGCCTGAATGACTACATGCTCCCTCACAGGAAGACAAGCCATCTTGCCGAGAAGGGGTCTCAAAGCCAATCAAGCTTGCATCTGATTCCCTTCTTCCTACACACCAGCCATACCTCTCCTACCCATGTCCAAGCTCCTGTTATCATGCCTAATGGTACGCACTTTTCTTATTCTTGTCTTGTCTTACAGAGTCCAGCCCTGTCTGATGCTGAGTTTGTCTCAGCTTCAAAAACTTAGTAAGATTGACAGAGTCAGATTGTAGCTATGATTTCTGAGGGATCAAGATGAGACGCATCGTCAAGCAGCTAAAAAATGAACAAGAATGACACCGTCTGCAGCACCGACATCTGAGGCGTTAAGACAAAATGCGATATCAAGTCCTGTTGGTAGCTCCAAGTCAGCAAGATTGATATTGGCTGGATTGTAGCAATGATTTGTGACGAACTTGTAACGCATGCACCGTGTGGTTTGTGTTGAGCCTTGTTGCAACCAGAGGGATGACCTGATGACAGTCACGGCCTGTACAGTGTGTCCAATAACCCCAATGATACTCAAACGCAACAGGTGAGCCACCAGCATATGTTGTGCCAAGTCATGCCTATCATATCATTGCCTCCATCCTTTACCAACGGGACTTTTCTATCGCGATGCTGAGGGGTCAACCCTACATAGGCGTCAAGTCCTGGACACTGCTATGGCAGGCTAGAGCAGGGTGGGGCAGAGCAGGGTAGAGCGGGGGTCAGGGGCAGGACAAGAGCAGGGGCAGGGCACCTGAAGGCATGCAAGGGCATTGCCGCATTCATCATCTGCTAGTTGGATTTCTCCATTTTGCTGCTGAGCAGTTCAGCTTAACACCTGGACAGTGCAACTGCAGTGCATGGCAGGGTGGGTTTGCAAAAAGAGGGAAGGGGGAGGGGGGGGAGCACGGGGAGGGGGGGCAAGACAAGCGCAGGGCAGGGCACCTGAAGGCATGCTAGGGCATTGCCGCATTCATCATCTGCCAGTTGGACTTCTCCATTGCGCTGTTGAGCAAGTGCCCCAAACAACAGCCTCTTGGTATGCACATGTGCTGCCCACACCTACAGACCATAACACCATCAGTCACTACATAGCAGTACAGACTGTACATTGTGGCAAGCAAAGGAAGCACAGATGAAGTTCTCCATTGCACTGCTGAGCATTTGCCCCAAACAACAGCCTCTTAGTGCGCACATGTGCCACCCAGACCTGTGGACAGCCCCATTGTTGGGGTTTGCATGAACTTCAACGAAGTACTAGAGGACCAGGAAGCAGCATGCTGCATGCAGAGGATTGCTTTGTGATGCGCACTGAACCACGCACGTGTCACTGGTGCTCGCAAGCATAGCAGAACAATGTAGATTGCTACAGGGGTTGGCATGATTCACCTGGCCTAAGTATTTGCGCAGCTGCTGGATGTTGTCAAGCTCCTCTATGTCTTTGTAGTACTGTGACACCTGAGCTGCCAACCTGCAGCCAAACGCAACACAGTCATCACACCAGCCAAAAAAAAGTTGACTTTCATTCTCTGTGTCTCTGTAGTGCTTGAGCTGATCTGCAGCACAGAACATAGAACTTCATTGCAATGTGTCCAAATCAGGTGATTGGGGTATTACAGCTTTTGCACAAGCCTGAGGCAGTGATTTCTACTGTGAAGCTTGTGCTGGTGTGATTGCAAGCGAACCACATTACGCAAGGTCCACCGCATGACAGCTGCTTCATCCTTCTTGTGACAAGCAATACTAGTGTTTGGTTCCCAAAAGTGCACTGTCCATGCACCAAGGGGTGGTACTTGTACTGAGAGATTGATGCATACATACCTGGCCAGCACAGCGGGGTTCTTCTTGTCTCTGCTAGCCTTGTGGTAGAAACTCTCCTGGGCTTGTGCAAGCATCAGCAGCTCCAACATCTCTGTGCAGTTGGTGCTGACGTCAAAAGAGGGTACGTCGTCTAGTTGAGGCGCCACAACATTGTGCAGCAGCTTGAAATAACCAGCAGCTTCCTGCCAGCAAGAAACAGGTGTCATTGTAAAGACATTAGCAGCATGTTAACACCAAAATCATGTCTGCGTTAGCATGAGCAGCTCTGACATCTTGTGCAGTTGGTGCTGACACCAAAGGAGGGCATGTCGTCTAGTTGACGCGCCACAACATTGTGCAGCAGCATGAAGTAACCAGCGGCTTCCTGCAACATGACAGAGGATTCTGTTACAAATTGGCTTTTGGTAAAGTCAGTTTAGCAGGGAAGCCATGGTATTGTTCAGAAAGATGCTGACATCAAATGAGGGGACGTCATCTAGCTGGGAAGCCCCAATATCTGTCAAAAAGACGCTGACGTCAAATGAGAGGACGTCATCAATTCGAGGCGTTACAACATTGTGCAAAAGCTTGAAGTAACCAGCAGCTTCCTGCAACATCACAAACTTCTTTGTTGCAATTGGGCTGTGATTGAAATTCTGCTTGTTGGCCCCATCACACAACAGCATATCTGGACGAGTTGATTGAAGTCAATCGTACCAAGACGTAATGACAATTTGTGGCAGCTTGAAGTGATCAGCAGCTTCCAGCAACATCAGTAAACAGCTATATCTCGTTGAGTCCACTGAAGTCAATCAAGCTGAGCTCTGGCAATACCCATGCAGCAGCTTGAGATGCCTGGCGAGATAGGACTTGTGCCACACATACCTAGCAGTATATGCTGGAACATTTTATTATTATTATGATGATTGTTACTATTATTGTTGTCAGTATCACTATTATTATTATTACTGTTATTATTATTATCATTTTTATCATCATCTTTACTATCATCATCATCATCATTACTACTACTTTATTATTATTATTATTATTATTACTGTTATTATTATGATTATTAGCTTGAGATAATCAGCAGCTGCCTGCACCATTGCAGGCTACTTCAGGCAGCTCTGTTCTCACTAGACTCAAACTAGCCGATGCCAAAACAGACCACTTTGGCAAGTTGGTGCATCACAACGCTGTGCAGCAGCTTGCACCAACCAGCAGCTTCCTGCAATGTCACAAGACAATCAAACCTGAATCAGTCATCAAAAGTCGATCAAAACAAGCTGCAACAACATTTTGTGGCAGCTTGAACTTAATGGTAGCTTGTTGCAATATCACAGACTATTTTGTGCAGTTGAGTCTTTACCAGAGCTGCTCTACATCAACAGGACTTAAATACAAGCAAACAGGTGACGAGTATAGCTATCTATCACTCACACCACACAACTGTTACTAGTCTATACTGGTGATGGCTGACTGTCTATTAGCTCTCAGTCCTCGCACCAGCTTTGACACAGAAACAAGACGAAGCGTACAGCTGATGCTTATCATTGGCTAGGATCGGTTACACGCTTCATTTTATTTCGTTGTCAAAGCTGTTGCGACAGCCGGGAGCGAATAGATAGTAACCCACTATCAGGGTGCACTAGCAACAGTTGTGTGGTATGAGTGATAGACATCGCTTGGCAACCGTCTACAGCACTACAGCAACGGTGACAGCAATATCAGACAGGAGCACTTCAGCAGCTAAAGAAAGGCAAGGCCCCATCCATGTCATGAAGCAGCTTGGAAGGTGTACAGTAGCTATTTGACCCAACACACATCACAATCATCTTGCATAAGATCAGCTCAAGTTGATCAAGCTCAAGACTTGTGACATCGTGCGGCAACTTCAAGCGCTTCCTTGAGACACCAGCAGCAAAAAGACAAGACCAGCGCTGGCAGATGCCAAATGTTGCCTCTTACTGCAAAATTTGCAAGCTATATGCAAAATGCAGTAAAAAACAAAATCAGGCAATTATCTTCAGGGCATTAGGAGATAGTTGCCTGGCACTGTTTCTTGCTACACTTGTGCACCAAGGTTGCAACTGTAGCAAGTAGGTGCTGATGCAGCACAAACTCATACAGCACCTTTCAAGCAGCCTCAAACTCTTGCAGTATCAATGTAGCAGTCAGCACATAAATGACAGCTATTGCTGGACACTCTGTGTGTACCCAAGATGTGAGTAGCGATCACTCAGTCAGGTCAAGCAAGGGATGTCAATGATCAGACCCAGACAAGCAAACAGTCCGCCATTGAAGGTCACAACAGGGAGCTTTTGTGAGCAGAAGCAGCCCAGGATATAAGAACCCCTTTTGTTCTGGTATTGAATGACGAGCATCTCACTTAAAAGGCAGATTTCAAACATCACCTGGCTCAACAGTCGCCATTCTGAGGCTGTTTTGCTCTTGTTTTCTGCCTTGCAAAAGTACAGTGATCAGCAACAAGCCAACATGCTTGTACATGGCAGCTGCCCCAGCATTCAGAGAAACAAGCTTACATTCTGTTGCCTGGAATGCATAGCTGAACTCATCTCGGCACAGAGCAGTGGGTTGCAAGGCATTGCATGTCCTTGGCTGAGTAGCACAACTTATGCAGTTTTGGGAATGGCAGCAATGAAAGACGTCACATATGTGACTTGCATGCTGGAGCTACGATCGTCACAGATGCGTCATCTTCCATTGCTGCTTTCCCCAAAGGAGCAAAAGGTCATCAGCAGATCATCAGCAGCTGTATGAAGCTCAGCAGGAACAGCTTGTGGGTCTGCTGTGACATGTGCATATACAGACCATCATTAAAAGGACATCATTGATGTAAAGACAAGCCCATTGAGAACCAAACACTGCATACTAGTTGCGCCGGAACCTCTGAGTAAGGACAACTCAGTATAAGGACAACATTCCTGGTGAACAGCGCAGTCATTACAATAATTGATGGAATTGTATACCTGAAAGTGCCTGGCAGCTGATTTCAAGCCACCGTCTGTGCATTGCATGTCCTTGGCTGAGTAGCATAGCTCCTGCTGATGCGGGAAAGGCAGCAATGAAAATGCCCTGACATTATAAGTCGTCAGGTTTCGGACGGTAGGGTTCCGAAAACCCTCAAAGAAATTTACAATTCTGTTTTTGGTAGGGGAATTGATTAGGTTGTAGGATTTAGGGTTTTAAGGGTTTTTTGCGCTTTCTACAGTGGGAATCACCTGATGCGGGAAAGGCAGCAATGAAAATGCGTCACATCTGCGACTACTGTAGCATCAGCATGCTAGTCACATATGTAATGGATTACATGTGTGATGGATTATATGTGTGACTAGCATGCTGATGCTACAATAGTCACAGATGTGACGCATCTCTCATTGCTGCTTTTACCAAAGGAGCGCAAGGCATGCATCAGCATGCAATATTGTTGATGAATCAGCCGACATTGACCAATGATTGATTGCATGAGAACTGCAGTACTGCGTCAGCATTCAGAAACTCAAGAAGTGGCTCCCAGGTTGTATAGCTCACGCCCTTTTGAGCAATCAGGCAATGCATACTGCCTTCATAGGGTAGCTCATGCTATGTTGGCCAGAGCAGCAAAAAGCACTCACATATGTGACTAGCATGCTGTTGCTATGGATGTGATGTGTCTTTCATCGCTGCTTTTGCCAACAGAGCACAAGGTGTGTGTCAGCATGCAATGCTTGTATTCAAGGCAGCAGGAACAACATGTGGGCCTGCAGTAATGTAACCATTATAATATGACCATCAGAATTAGGACTTTGATGATGCAAGGACAAGGAAACTGGGAACCAAACACTGAATCCAGTTGCCGTGGAACCTTTGCGTAAGGACAACTTAGTATAAGGGCGTTTTCTTCTTGGTGAACAGGGCAGTCGTCCCAATGATTGATAAAATGGTGTACCTGAAAGTGCCTGGCAGCGGATTTCAAGCCACTGTCTGTGTTCAAATCGCTGGAGAGGCTTTGCTGACTGCACACTGCTGCTAGATTGAACAGCACAGACGCCTTCTCATAGGCGATGCTGTCTGAAGTGGCGCGCTTGTTGGACTGGAAGGCGTCATACCAAGGGAACTCGACCAAGATGCCGTCCCTTTTCCTGCCAACGGGGAAGTGCTGCTGTAGAACTGTCAGGCCTTGATAGTACCTGCATCACGACAGCACGCGTCGTTGCTAAGGGCGTGGTTGCATCGCAGTAAGCATTACACGCAGGTGACGACTTGACGATCTGCTCTGGCTGGGGCAGGCTACTGCACGGACGCTGACAGCGTTAGACGAGGATACGCAGATCAGATGGTTATGATTGACTACGAGCCAAACTGGATATCATAGCTACCGCAGGCTAAAGCATGCTGTTCAATAGCAATCGATTGTATGGACATTAAAGCCATGCGAGAGAGTCCGCACCTGATCAACTGACCCACAAGCTGATCCGGCTTTTCCGAAGCTGACAACACGCTTGTGCGCAGTTGTTGCAGGTCCGCAAGGTGCTGCCCGACCTCTGAATCCTGGCCCGCTCTGTACGCGTAATTGGAGAATACATATCCGCTGATGGGTGTTCTGAGATCGACATAGTCAGAGTTCTTTAGGGGTGCTGCCATGAACGAAGGCTGTGCTGGCATCTGAGACGTGCGTTGCTGAGTCGGGCGTACGGGCTCCTGCCTTGCGGCATCTTGGCCACGAAACATGATTGACAAGGCAGGCGAAAACGAAGTCACCTTCGATTCCTGCGATCTATTGCGCTACTGATGCAAGATCAGGTGACACCAGTCTGGCTTCGCAGTGCCTTGATGCAAGAAGAAGAAGAAACTCATTTTGCAGGTCATTAGCTTGCATGCATAGTCAAACTTTAAGCTGTGACATTGTGTGAGCCTTAGAGGTTACTTGGGCATGAATGTATCTGTGACACCACTCACACATAAGTTGATGCATTGCCGTGACATTGTTTGACAGCGTGCTTATGAGCTTGCCTGCATGGGACAAGTCGGCTCGTGTGAAGCAAATTTTGAAGAAGCTGACAATACGATGTGCATCGCTGTTTATGTAGACTTGTTGGTGATCACTTGTCACAGAAAATATTCCTGACCTTGACAATGTGAACACATTAGGACCTGTACCTGCAACTAAGATATGCACTTGCCATTCAAGTGTCCATTCATGCATGTTTCCTGTGACAGGTGACGTAAGTCCATACAACGAAGCGGAAGGCTCACATCTGAGCAAAATGGATGCTGCCTTTGTTGCACATTGACACAGCCATGTCAACAGCAATAACTGTGATAAGATCATTTCATGAAGCGTGACTTACAGACATGTGTCACACCAGTACTTTACATCAACTTTATCATCAGCACAGAACATCGACGCAACAAACTGACATCGCTGGAATGTCAACGTACGCCGTTTTCAGATTGTGTCTTAGTAAACCTGAGTCTGTGCAAAAGGTACAATGGAGCTTGGCAAAACAAGCTCTGTACAGAGACCAACCCAAGCAGGCACAAAGAGACTGCTTGCAGTTGAGACAAAGCAGGCAAAGTCTGCCGCAGGACACCTTGCTGCTGATAGCGCTGTCAAACAATAAGCAATAAACAGTTCAGTCAAGATGGTGCTAATCAATATTGGTCACACTGCCTTAGTCACCTATCTGAACAAAGTATTGCCAAGCAGAGAGAAACAATGACTGTTGAAACTTGTCCATGCAACACTTAGTGCACCTCTTTTTGCATATCATTGAACATGCATTGGCTTGCCAAAAGTATTGAATATACCCCAGCCCCCATGTAAATCTCTCCCACACTGCCATACTCTCAGTTTCATGCTTACTGACACTTTCCGGAAAACACTTATTTCTAAATTGAAACGAAAACAGCAGCTGGCCATACTTCATACACCTCTCAGCACTCATGCTTGCAAAGCTCAAAACTATGGATTCATGATATCAACTCAACCCCTTTTGTCCTGTCACGTGTCAAGCTCAGAAAGCAGCACAGAAGCTGATGACTCATCAGGCAGTCGGTTGGAAGCTGGCTCAGCCATCAGCTCCCCAACAGTTTCTGCACCTGTCTCAACAGGAAATCTGGACTCAGACTCTAGAGCCCTGTCCAAAGGCTCCAACAGCTCTGGCTCCGGAACCACGTCTGGCATGTTTGCCTCTGTACCCCGTACATCATCCAGAACAACTGCTGGATCAGCGACTAATGCTGACTCATTGGGTACTAATGGCTGCTCATTGATAACTGGTGGAACTACTGCCTCAGGTTCTGCAGTAGCTGACACAGCAGCTGTTGAATGGTAGCCTGCAGGCTGGTAAGGCCCCTGTGGTAAACCATCGTCTTCGCCCATGTCACCCAGCATGTGACAGCCCGTACGGTTACGGTAATGGATGTAACGGGGGTGTGACAAGCTAGCACCTAGGGGCATTGCATCTGGATGTAATCTGATGGTATGCGACTGAAGCGCCGCATACTCCTTCAACAGTCTGTACCAGTACTCTTTGACACTGCTCGCAGACAAGGTCTCCTGTGCAAAATGCTGCCCGTTGGCCGCGATATGCCTGCTGCGCTTTGGGTTTGAATTCAACTTCTGGACCAGCTGAGTCAGCCCATTGTGCAGATCATCCGTCGAGTTCAGTGCCCTGATCTTCATGAAATGCTCTCCATGCTTCAACATCGGGTAGTAAAACTCGTACCAGTCGTTGTCGCTGTGTACAACAACTGACCCACACAAAAGTAGGTACTTGAGCCTTGCTGAATAGCTGTTGCCTGGCCAGTTCAACAGATACTTGCTTCTACAGTGTTGAGGCAACCCAATGAAATGCTCATGAGCAGGTTCTTGTACCCAGTCCCACACTCTGATGTCTACATCTGGAGTAGTTGCGTAGCCAGTAGCAATGTGTCTGTTACCTACAGTAATGGACAACAACAGCTCAGTGGACAGCCATCTCTGTAGCAGGCAAACTTGATGGGACATTGACAATACGCGATCTGATGTCTACATCTGTAGTGGTTGCATAGCCAAAAGCAATGTGTCTGTTGCCTGCAGCAGACAGAAACAGCTCAATGCACAGACAATGTTGCAGCAGGCAAGCGCGCTAATGAACTCCTGACACGCCTTGACTAGCTTACAGTGAGTGAGCGCTTGTTTTGCAGCAATGTGGCAAGCGATGCACACACTCTGAAAGTACATGTTGTCATGGTCATGCATTTGAGGCCATGTGCCAGAGGTGTGTGAGTCAAATTCTGTCTCACACACAATGCTGATGCTGTAGGAGTTGATGATGCATTGCATATTTGTGACCTGCAAGCTCAGTACTGTAAATCAAATCAGGAATGCAAACAGGCAAAGTGTGGCAAGCACCAGCAATGTGCAACAAAATCATCTGCAGAAGTGCAGGGAAGCCGACAAAATTGAATTAGAAATGAAAAAGAAAAACCTTCGCCGTCCAGCGTCAGTGAGAGAGCAACCAACTTATGTTTCTAGCCTTACCCATAGAATGGAGAAGGAGAGGGGCCATAGAGGGTGGGGTCTGGAGGGGAGAGGGGGGTTGGAAGGGGGGTGGGGAATGACTAGCTTTGGTTAAATGCAAGGTGTCACCTGTTAGATTGCTGCCACGGAACAGCAGGCTAGCGTCTCTTGCCATCCAAGGGTGATGCATTGCTGCCCTGCGTATCATCACACAAACGCTGAGCATGAACTGTTTAACACAAGCAATCAGTACGTTGCATGCCAGTCAAAGTACTTTGTGAAGCAGGCTCGCGTCTTTTGCCAGTCAAGGATGATGCATTGCTGCCCTGCGTGTTGTCACACAAGCGCTGAGCATCAACTGTCCAACGTGACCGAGTCAATACATTACATGCCAGCCAGAATGTATTGTGCTGACAAAGTCTGACTTGTCTTTACACTTGCCTAGCATGAAAGACTGCTTGAGGCTATCACTTGTCAGCTAGGCAGCTTGTGCGCACACTATTGATTTTAGCCAAAGCTGTTAATCATTACTCACACACAGGATGACATACGAAATGAGAGAATATGCACAATAGAGTGTCTGCATGCATATGCTTGTCAGCAGCATGGAGAGGCAAATTCCAAGTCACTAAAGCTACAGGCAAGACAGCACACAGCCAATGGATCGAGCTGCGGGGACAGCCCAAGCGCTTTGTAACACCACAGTGCAGGTAGCGAAATGAATTGTTGGCGCCACTGATCACTGGCATGTGCATCATCAGTGAGAAAGCGTGCGACGCTGCAGTGCAGCAACTGAAGCAAGTGATCGATGCTGTTGACAATGACGATCACCTGTGCAAGAGTGAAGCTGTGCAACGCCACAGGGTGTTGAGTGAAGCAAACTGCTGAAAGTACTGACCACTGCACTCAATACCGGAAGGCATCTACTGAAGCACAACGTATATATAACTCATAACATCACTCACCTGTGCATCATGTATTGCTCACGAATCCAGCTGGTTGTGTCTGCTTCCTGCCAGTCAGTGAATGTGTGGTCTGGGTACAAGATAGCATTGGTGTGCTCTGACTTCTTTGCCTGCATTATACGAGCCATTGATCTGCTAAGTGACCTTACGCGTTGGTCATGCAACCACAAAGGGTATGAAGATCATGCCCTCAGCCTGTGTCTAATGGCAGACATCAAGCTTATGCTTAGCCATGTCCAACAAGAAGCAGCACTTCAGCATGCTGGACTTGCCTGCAAAAGATACTGCAGGAAGGCTTCAAAGCAAATGTGAGACGCGGACTCACGTGTCTTGAACAGCTGTGTCTTGGAAGTCGTGGTCAAGCAGTGTAGAAAGAACAAGAAAAAGGTGCACAGCAGCAGTGGCAGCAGTGGCAGCAGCAGCAGCAGCATGGTAGCACCAAAGTCCGCCTGGTCTGGTACTGCATGCTACAACTGTATGCTGTGCTGTGCGACCTGTTGCCACCATCAATTCGAAGACGGTGTGCTGCGCTTGCTGTCCAAAAGCTGAGAGATCACTGCTGTGCAGATGGTGAAGTAAAGTTTGGGTTCATGATCTTGCAAACACTCTATTGTCTCCAGTGCTCGTGCGTGAGCCACAAATGCTGTGCAAAGGTTGCTTGCTCACGAAGGTGCAAGCAGTGCATATGTCTGTAATGTTCACACAATGAGACTACTGCTTTGCAAATGCTGAAATGGCAAGTTTGCCGGCCAAGAGAGGTAGCTCAAAGAATGTAGCTGGGTCCAGAAATGCAGTAGGAAGTATATCAGTAATGACAACAATGATGATGAAGATGACAAGTAGCGTGAAGGCGCCTACCTGTGCTAGAACCGGACCCCCTGACTCATACCCATAGCTTGGCTGAACCTCAGTCGCTGTCCAGTCATATGTGCCAACCACAAAGTCACAGTCTGGCAAATCCTTGTACTCGCTAGCCACATCCACAAGCGCTAATTTGATGTTTCTGTTCCTGCTTTGAAAGCCCTCAACTTCGCCAACAATGTACACCTCCTGGTTCTTGATTTGGACCCTGAAACCTGGGTCCCTGATGCCACAGTAGACGCCGTTGACCATTGAGTCGCTGATGCCGCGAGCCTTGTAGGGGGCCAAGTCGGCTGTGATCTGGTCATAGAGGCTTGGAGGCTTGTTTGAAGCAAATCTGCTGCCCAGCCTCAGACTACTGACGCCCACGCTGAGCAGCAGGAAGCTTGACAGCAAGGTCCAGAGCCGTGACCTTGCTGCCATGTTGGCAAGGGCGCGGCAACGTATGCTGTCCGGCCGGCGAGGAAGCGCTTGATGCAGGCGTCTGGCCCGCTGGAGTGCTTCTACAGGCAAGACAGAACTTTGATTGCTCATCTCAACGGACAGAGACGCAATGAACAGGTGCGTTTGCCGCCACCGAGACACACTGACGCCCTGAGATGCGCAGGACTCGCAGCAGGCTGAGCCGTAAGCAAGCTTGGTGTAACAGCGGAAGAGAACCAGCTACCTTGAACGCGACTTGCGTATGCGGTCGGCCAGCACCTATGCTAACGCTTTCTGTGCTTGAGCTGATGCTCAAAACCTGGTCACCTCCAACCCCGCGTGATAATCGGCGCACTTGTCTAACTTGTGCCCCCGAGATGTCTGCAGCCTTTTGCGAGCTTGCAACGAGCAGCGACGATGTTACGAGTGGATCGACCGCTGCACGAAGACACTTCGATCTGCAGTAGCGTGAGCACAGCCTGAGTCAACAGCGGAACTTTGCGCGATCTCAAGTGCTAGCTGGTCCGCACGGCTGCCGAAACTTCCCCCCGCTGGTCCATGAGTCATTTTACGTCGTCGATAAAGTCGAATTGCTGCAGATAAAAGCCGAATTCGCAGACGAATTCTCAGTCCAAAATTCTTAATTCAAGACTAAATGAGCGCAAATTTGATGGAGCTACGCCGTAGCCGCTACACCGTTTCCCGTGGAGCAAGGTCATCTTCAGATGTGCTCTTCTGCGCCTGTTCCAATAGACTAGTAGCTCAAGGTGCAGGACTGGTGCTCGTGAAGATGCAACAGCATGTGCAGCGCTGATCAGTTAGCTACACCGTAGATTCTACAGCATGCCATGATGCATGTGGTTTTCTGTCACAATGATTTGACAGCGATCTTCAAACCAAGAATGTTTTGCACAAATTTGTTCAAGCCCTGAAGATGGATCAGATGGGCTCAAGGAGGTGTCGAGACTGACAAGCAAGAAGGGTCAGGCGATTGCCAATGTCATGTAATGCAAAAAAGGGATACAGAGGGCGCCAAAGAGCAGTGCAGACTGCAACTCACTGAGTCAGATCTAGTGGTGTCTGCAAAGCCGTGCAAGAAATGCAAACCATATTTGCAGCGGTTCAACGCAGTAACAGCTGAAAGACCTGAACCAGGTTCGCAAAAGAAACACATGCATTTGTAGCTTCACACTGAGCTGACCTGGCAAATGAAGCATTAACAAAGCCTGCACGACAACCCTAAGGGCATGCTCTGCACCTCAAATTTGTTCTCGATCAGCCACAAAGCAGGAAGCTCTCATCACCCACTAGCAACCACAACAACAGCAAGTCAACACAGATTGCATATATGTTATATAGTGCTTTGAGCAAGTCACCAAAGCTAAGGGAACACATTCAAGTCAAGGGCATTGTTGGCCGCTGTTTGGGTATTTTCACTCTCGAAGGTGTAGCAACAGATCGTATCAGCGCTGGTGAACATGGCAACACACTTGCAGCGGTAGAGCTGGCAAGAGGACTTTGGCCAGGAGTCCCTTCCTCAGACTGATGACTGACTGTAGCCACCGGGCTTGCATCAGCATGTGATATGTCCGATGATGCAGGTGCTGTTACCAACACGCCAGAATCTGATGACAAGCTGCTCAGCTTATAGCGTTTCAACAATGAACTATCATGCTGCATGACATCATTTGGAAGGTCAGCGGCTGTGTCACTTATTGGGGTGCTTTGGGGACCGTGGTGGGGTGCTGCAAGGGTTGCTTCAGCCATGTCTACATCACCATCACTGTCATTTCCTAAGCTTGCTTGCTCATTTGCTGCTGCTAACTTGCTCCCACTACCGCTGTGTGCTTCAGCGCCGCTGACATCTCTCAAATCATGCTGTGTGAAAAGCAAATTTTGAGGCAATTCCTGCTGAGCATTGAGCTTGTGCATGCTGTGAGGCAACTCCTCCTGAGAATTGACTTTCTGCACGTGTTGAGTTGTTTTATCCTGAAAACTTGGCTTCTGCACGCTGTGGGGGATTTCATCCTGAGCATTGAGCTTCTGCGCTGACTCAACAGCAGCGCCCTCATTTGACTGCATGACTGTAGGGTCCAATGCAGTGCTGAGATTTTCTGGATCTGCCAACTGGTTTGCACTGACAGGCTGAGAAGGCAGACTTTTAGCTGGTTCTGAGTGGGAGTCTCTATAGGCTTCTGCTGTTGTGACAGCATCTGGGTTGGAGGGATTCAGTAATCCCGTTCTGGCTTCAGCTGTTGTGATAGACTCTGGCTTGGAGGGGATGAGTAAGCCAGCATGTGCCAGGGTTTCAGCATCTGCCTGAGGGTTCAGCCTGAGAGCCCAAGTGAACACTGATGCCTGCACAGAAGCCAAGCATCAGCAATCCTCTGTATCACACAACACCACACCACATCACACCACACCACATCACACCACATCACAAAATCCTGCATCGCTATTGCATCACATCACATTATCAGACTCAGCAAGGTTGAAATATGTCTCAAGAGTATGAGTGCATTGAAAACGAATAGGAGCCTTGAGTCATCACAACAGGAGCGTCTGTGAGTGAAGCAGCCCAGGATGTGGTATGCAAACATGAAAGAGGTTTGCACGAATCACTTTAGTAAGCGTCTCAGATGATAGCTGCTTCATCAGGTAAGGAGTTCCTGGCAGCTGCAGCATGGGGCTTTTGCAGGCTTCCAGTAACGCCCCAGGGGAGGGGGGTCTGTACCCCACCACAGACCCCCAAGGCTTGAGCCCTGGGCCATCAGTCACTGGGGCTGTTCCAAACTGCCCTGGGGGCGGGGGCACCTCTGGGGACGGCCCTTCTGTTAAAGGCAGGGCTGGCATGATGACGTTGTACACTCCGGCGTCTAGAAAAGTTGACTCAATGTGGTGAAGTAGAAGAGGGGCAAGGGCATTTCCACGCAGCTCATGGCGAGTCGCAAGCAAGGGCACTTCTGCCAGCTCAGGGCCAAATGCACGCACCACAGCTGCAGCAAATGAATCGAATTTCTCAATTTGTGAGCAAATGTCATAATCATGCGATATGCAACAGCGGTAATGACACTTGCTATGTGGCCCTCAAGTTTGTTCATTCAGATACTGCAACATGACAATCATACCCTCGCAGAAAGTGTTGTTGATATCATGGATAAGCTGAAAATGGCAGGCACTTTGAGCATTCACCATTCTGCTGCCTATGAGATGACACAATATGTTCTTTGTGCACTCCACATGTGAGCAAACATGAATCATGATGATGTGCTTGCTGCCAGCACAGCAGACTGCATGTGGGGATGACACTTCTCTTGACAAGTCCTACAGCGCATCATGCTGTGATGCTGTTGATGGATTGGCATGTAGGCACACAGTGCCCTCAAGTATGCACAAGTGTGCAGATTGGATTACCAACAGACGTCATGACACCAGCCACATACAATACCGCCAGGTGGCATCCAGAGAAGTCCAGCATCTTGTTGCCAGTACACCAGCCCTGAAGCAACACAACAACTCTGAGCAGCAGTTACGGGCATTTCAGGGTGAAGAACAGGACAAGACTCTGTTGAGGGCTCTGGGTGGGGTGGGGTCCCTGCCTGTCCAGACTGGCCTCTATGTAACAATGGTATTCCGCTCAAGGATTCTCTGTAACACGGCCGTCCAAGTCAATGTCCAGAATGAGCCAGCCTGGCGAAAAAGGACTCGAGCAACACAACTTTGGCACCTATGCTGAAGCTTGCAATGATGAATGTGTCTTTTGAACTTAAGTAGGGTGAAATCTTGAGTCGTTGACTTCAGCATCCTCTTGCCATTGCACCTGCAGCATGTAACAGTCAAATATTGACTCAGCAGCATGTCTGAGTGGGGTGGTAAAAGCAACGGAGTCGTCAAAGTCAATGCCCATGGCAAGCCAACCTGAGCACAACCCAAGCTATGCACACCTGACACCTGTGTTGAAATGTGTGACAATTATCACAAGTAAGGTTCTGAGTCAGTAAGTCCATCACACTAAGGCTTTGCCAAGCTTTCTCCTGCTTCAAACACTACATGTCGGCTCCTTTGACTTTGTCTATTGAGCCTGAAAGACAGAGTGATCAATTTGTGATTGAGCAACACAACCCATAAGAAGCTGCAAGTCTGCACATGTCCAGCTTGAAAACTGATGAGAGTCTGAAGGCATGCTCATGACCAGGTCGTGAGCCGATCCCCAGTCCCTGAGCAGTCTCAGGCTCATGCATGCAGCCGGCAGGCTGCCCTGGCAGACCTTGTCACCCCAAAACAATCTCTTTGATATCGTTTGTTGAGGTATGTCTTGCGTGCAAAAGACGGTGATTTCTGTGATGACAACTAAGACTGTAATGATGATTGTTCACAGACAGAGCTCAGCATAGCACAGGAAGCTGCCAGTCTGCACATATTCACACATTACATGACAAAATTCCTTGACTTTGTCTGTTGAGTCTCAAACTCGCAAGTGATGGCAGTTGTGACTGATCGACAACGCCTGTGAGAAGCTGCCAGCCTGCACATATCCAGCTTGAAGACTGCTAAGAGTCTGAAGCCATGCTCATGACCAGGTCGTAAGCACTGCTTCAATCCCTGAGCAGTCTTCATGCAGGACAGGCTCAGCCCTGCAGGCTGTCCCCTGCAGACCTGAACACACTCTTTGACACTGTTTGTTGAGGCATGTCTTGAGTGCAATCGAGACTGAGCTCCATGATGACAGCCAAGACTGTAGTGCTGGGTGTAGTTGCTTGGCAGAGCTCAGCATAGCACAGGAGACTGCCGGTCTGCACATGTCCAACTTGAAGTTTGCTAAGAGTCTGAAGGCAGCTCATGACCAGGTTGTGAGCACTGCTTCAATCCCAGAGTACTCTTCATGCAGGACAGGCTCAGCCGGCAGGCTGCCCTCGGAGAACTTGTCAGCCCAAAAGACGCTCTTTGACGTTGTCTGTTAGAGCTATGTCTTGGGTGCAACAGACAGTGATTTCCATGCTGACAGCCAAACCTATGGTGATGATTGTTGATGGACAGAGCCCAGCATAGCACACAAAGCTGCCAGTCTGCCCATGTTCAGACATTACATAACACAACCCCTTGACTTTGTCTGTTGAGCTTTGAACTCGCAAACGACAGCAGAGCCCATAAGAAGCTGCAAGTCTGCTCATGTCCAACTTGAAGACTGCTCAATGTCTCAAGGCATGCTCATGACCAGGTCGTGAGCATGTCTTCAGCTCCTGGGCAGTCTTTGTGCAGGACAGGCTCAGCCCTGCAAGCTCCCTGCACTCTTTCACACCACATCTTTAAACTCTTTCATGGAAAGCACAAAACAATCCTGCGAGTCTAGACCCTGGGGCCATACTAACACCCCTAACAATTTTGAAAGTTCAAAGATTTATAGGGTTTTGGAAAACCCTACATGCTCTGATCCGGTGTGCATTATGATCAGGGCCTGCAGGCTGCCCTCCTAAACGTCATCCTCTCAATGAAGGCTTTGGTTTCAGGGCTAGGGACACACTCACATCAGGTGAGCATCAGGCGTGCTCGCATGCAGTGTTCTGAAACTCATCAGCCTAGGCAACTCTGCTCAATTGTCTGTCAGCAACTCTGCTCATTTGTCTGTCAGCAACTCAACAGTCATAGCAGCGGATGGCATGCATCTGTGTCTGCACAGTTTACACAGCGCTCTCAGCTGCACACAATTTCAAGCCAACTAGCTGAGACACAAGTTTGCATCAGAGTTTGAATCCCAAATCCCTCAATCCTAATTCTTGACTGCAGGCAGACAAGACAATCAGCACGTCTCCGCAGCATGCAAGTCAGCATAGCTCAAATTGCTGTAAGGTGCAGACAGCTTCAGACGCACTCAGCTCATTGATCCCAAGCATCAAATCTGGAGGTGACTAGCAGTGCCGAACTTGAAGCATGCAAGAGATGGTATTTTCTCCAGCTCTGCTGTCATCTAGGTTGCTGAACAAGTCATGCAGGGATCATTCAAGCTCTTGTCTGAGATATGAAACTTGTCTGAAGACTCTATCTGAGACCTGAGATCGCAAGATATGAATGACTAACAGTGCTGACCTATAACATCCAGGAAAGGGTATGTTCTCCAGTTCTGCTGTTGTCCGGCCTACCAAATGAGTCATGCAGGATCTGTCTCACAACTCCCTGTCACACCTACTTCACAGCACCGTCTGACAGTTACCTGTAGCATCAAGGAAATGACATCTTCTCCAGTTCTGCTGTCATCTAGCCTGCCGAAAGAGTCATGAAGGATCTGCCTGGCGGCAAACAGCACCTGCCGCAATTTGCTGAGCTGGTCATCTACATATCTGGGTGCATAGCCTTGGCAGCTCTGCATCATCAACTTCATCATTTCAATGGTCTCAAATGATTCAGTTCAATGAAGGTCTGTTTCCTGGTTGTTGGCAACTTCTTGTTTTGCTTCAGGAGACGGCAATGGGCAGTTAAGTATTGCGGAAATGACGTTTTCAATCTAGTGCCAGATGGCTGCAGGGCAGTGCAGCACATCTACACAGAGACAGCAGTGTAAGATGAATGCAGTTCAATATCAAGTTTGAATTATTGCTCAAGTGACAGCTGAAGGACGCCTGCACAAGACGTTGCTGAGTTACAGGACAGGATACGGGAGATACCTGTGCCCTTAGGGTTGTTGTAAGTACCTGAGGATCAGCCACAGCAGCGCCTCTGATGAGCTGCCATGTGACAGGGGTTGACTCGTCCACCTGCCCACATGGGATGGCACCTTGGCTGCTCACTCTTGCCAGCTCAGCGCTCACAGCTTGGTGAGCTGGGTTGCTAAACCAGACCTCATCTTGTGACAGTACCTAAACGGCCAGAAATATGGTGAGTCTATGCATCATACACAATATTTGATATGCAGGACAAGCATTTTTGATGTATGCACTGAAATGTCATGTAAGTTGTGAAATTTGCAACGTGCTGCTGCCAACATGTCAGAAGAAATAAGCAAGTGCTTAAGAGGTTTTATTCCTAGAAAGAGGCGGTCAGTCACAACAGCTTCGGTGTATCAATACCTTGATCCCCAAGACATTCTTGCTGTCAGGACAGTGCAATTGACAATATATCCCTGCGCTGTGACTTTGATACTTCAGGCAAGCATCACTGAGTAAAGGACAATTGCCTCAACACCCACTGCTGTCAATGTAAGGAGAAGATGTTTGCCTGCAATTGCTGTTCTGGTGGCAAGCAGCCAAAGTGATACTTGCGCCCGCTGCACGGACACACCACCTCAGTCTTCAGTGGTATCTCTCCTGGAGAAACACCACTGCTGACATTTTCTGCCCCTGACTGCATTTGCCCTGAACCAATGTCACTGCCCGGCTCTGGCGCTCCTGAATGCAGCTGGCTTGCAGGCGCCGTACCAATAGCAGTGTCTGCTGCTGATGGTGGCTTGCATATAGGCACAGCAGATGCAGGAGCTGCTGCTGCTGTCTGCTGTTGACTTGCAGTGACAGACGCGTCTACTGCTGATTGCATTTGGCCTGCAGAGGTCTCACTGACAGAAGATGCTGCTGTTGGTTGAGGCTTGCCTGAAGGCTCAGCACTGCCCAAAAGCTCTGACGCCGGTTGCGCTTGAGACTTGGTGAAAGCCTGGTCTATCAGCCGGATTGCTTTTGTCATAGAAGGCGCATTATCAGCTGTGCCCAGGACGCCCGGGAGACCTGTGGCTGTCTGCTGATTGGTCTCTGGTGGACTGAGCCGGGACAGTACATCGCTTGCCACGCTGTTGTTCTGAGAGCCATCTACTACTAAGCGGGCTGCCTCACTTGCAGCAGCATGCGACTGCCTGATGCCGCTGTTGCCTGGAGGTGGAATAGGTGGCAACGGCTGACTGCTGGGTGCATGCGCTTGCGCAGCTGGTGTTGAGTGAATGCTCGCTGTGACAGGCAGAGGATGACTAGTCACAGCATGAGGAGCTTTGGGGCTCGGAAAAGCAGAAGGGGTATAGATGTAGCGAGCGGCCAGCTGCTCAAGGGCTGATGGGACGCTGGGGCTGGTTGCAGCAGCCCTGCTGCTGGTGCTTCCTGCATCAGCCCTGGATTTCAGGGAAGCAACTTGCTCATGCACAGGTCTTGATTTTGCAGCTAACCCATAAAGCGCTGGATCCTGCCCCCCAGGAGTCTGTGATGGATGCAAAGAAGTCGGTGCAGCAGCCGCAGCTATGGCCGCAGCTGTGGCCACTGCTGCTGGAGCGCTGAAAGCAAGGACATTAGCAGTGGCAGGCATGGATGCTGCTACAGATGTCAACACTGGGCTGCTACTAACATGTCCTGCATTGCTGTCTATGGTGTGTGCGCCAGCAGTGTGTGTGACTGTGATGGATTCCTTTTCTTCCTCATCACCAGGGCCATCCGACTGAGGAATCCTGCCCAGCCCTTTGGGGCTGCCAAGCTGCCTGTCAAGGTTGCCCTCTGACCCTTTGCTGCCTGCCCTTTGAGAGGCCTTGCTTGTCCTTGCAGCAGCCCTGGCCTCCCTGTCAGACAAAGGCACATCTTGCATGGTTTCAGAGCCCTGGCGACCAGCCTCCTCTGACTGTGATTGCAATGCAGAAGCATTTGGCTGAGTTTGCAAAGCTTGTCTGCCTGCTGGCTTGCCTGAAGTTTCAGCAGCAGCAGCAACTGCTGATGCTGCTGCTGCTGCTGTAGCAGCATCTATATCAGCTCTGATACCAGCTGCAGTTGTGGCAATGCCTTGCAGCTGCTCCCGGGAACTCCTGTGATCTGTCTGTGGTGAGCGACCAGGCTCAGGGCTGCTTGGCGCAGCCCTTGCCTGAGCAGTAAAGCTGTTTGGCGCAGCCCTCCCAGAAACATTAGGGCTGTTTGGCGCAGCCCTGCTGGGGGCATTGGAGCTGTTGCGAGCAGCCCTTGCTTGAGCGCCAGGGCTGCTGCTGGCTGCTGTGCCCTTTGCAAGTGCCCTTCGAGGGCTGTTTGGGACTGCCCCTGTTGCAGCACTTGGACTGCTGACAGCCAACGCATGCTTTGCGCGCTGAGACTTGACAGCAGTGTCTCTTGTTTGCCACAAGTGAGCAGCCACGGCCGCAAGTGCAGAGGCTCTGTCCTGTAACAACAGTCCATGATCCGCTCATCAGGCCAAGAGTCAGAGTCCGAATCAATTCAGTACTCAGCTTGCAGATCAGTATGGACATCTGCGGTGCAGTGCTTATACTGTGTTGAACTCATCAAAGCTTTGAGCATTTGCCCGCTGCCAGCACCACAAATGACCTGTGACGCCTTGTGCCACTCTGAAGAAGATATCACAGACAGCCTTCTGTAACACAGTCAAAGTCCCAGCTGGAATGTTTGATGCACAACTGACCTATGCATGCTCACGCCTCTGCAACACAGAGGTGACTACAATGCTTTGCCATGCTCCTCAGCGCTTTGCAATGCTCAAGCAACAGCAACAGCTGTAGACAGCTCAAAGCAGCAGAGTCTGCAGCTGATGACCTCTGCACAAACAGGCAAGACTGATGCTGACACACGCCACACCTTGAACTCACTGCCAGCAGGCATGACATGGTTGAAGAACTGCTTAAACTTCTCAGCCCGCTTAGCGCTGCCCTGAGACGTTGGAAAGGCCGCGACAACAGCTGCTTGCACAGCCTGTAGATTAGGCGACTGGGCTGCCCTTTGCAACAGCTGATCTGCAAGCAAGCAGCAGCATTACTTGGCATGCAAATCTCTACACTTCTTCCACCTTTGAAGCCTTAGTAAGCATGACAGCTGCTTGCACAGCCTGTAATTGAGGCGGCTGTTCAGCCAATTGCAAGTGGATGCAACAGCTGGTCTGCATGCAAGCAGCATCACATGATTTGCAACGCAGAATGCAGATCGCTACATTTCTGTCGACCATGGCATGACAAGGGACCAGTTCACAGCTGGCTGGTGGTTTTGGTTAGTCCAAGAAGTTAGGGCTTTGACAAGCAATGCACTGGAGTGTACCTCTCAGGTCATTTTTGACTTGGCTCAACTGCTACTGGACTATGAGCACCCAGTGCAGACGCATCCAATTTTGCCTTGTTCTCACTTTGAAGACTCAAGGACAGCCACTCTAAAGTATACTGATGCTTCATGCTGATTGCCAATTGACATTTGCAATGGCATGGAATGTACCTTCCAGATCAGCATGACTCGGCTCCACTGCAGCTGCGCCATGACTACTTGGTGCACGTGCATCCAGATTTGCGTTGCTCTTCTTCTCCAGGTGGCCAGATATTGTGTCGATGGGGTGGGTGACAGCTTCTGATAATGCAGCTTCAGGTGCTTTGCGCTTTTTTCCTTGCCCTTGAAGCACAGCTCTCAGAGGGCTGACCACAACACCTCCTGCTGCGGCAGCTGCTGGTGAATGCGCAACTGCTCTTGCTGCTGCTGCTGCTGCTGCTGGTAACGATGCAACTGCTCCTGCTGTGGCTGCTGGTGCATTCGCTGCTGCTGCTGCTGCTGCTCCTGGTGGTGCTGCTCGTGATGACTGTGCAACTACCCCTGCTGTGGCTGCTGCTGCTCTTGCGGCTGCTGCTGCAGCAGCTGCTGGTGATGACAATTTCACTGCTGCAGCGTTACTGCCAGAAGTACTGACAGAAGTTGGGCGCTGAGGCTGACTTTGCTGCAGTTGGTGCATTTGGGCAGCATCATGCTGCAGATCTGCTTGACCTAAAGAGTGTTCTGCAAGGGATAATGACTGTCTACCTGCAACAGCTGCTGCTATGCTGTCTTCAGCCTCTGCATCTGCTTCTGCCATTTCAACATCAACAAGGTGCTGGGGTTGGGTTGCTTGCCCAACCACTGCTGGTGGGGCGCCTTGTGTTGCAGTTGCATCAGGTTTGACAGTCACAGCAGCCGGATTCAGGTGCTGACTGCCAGTGGCTGCTGTATACGTTGCGCTTAAGGGCTTTGCTGCTATAGCAGATGGTGCATCTGCAGCTTCTGCAGTAACAGGGGCAGCATGTTGGGCTGTGACGATACCAATGTTGGTGGTGGCCGCAGCAGTGGGAGCTGTGGCAACATTGCCATTGGTGTCGGAGGCAGCAGACGCAGCTGTGGCAAAGCTACCATCAGCAGTGCCGTCAGCAGGCGCATCTGTGGCAACCATGCCATTGGCAGTGGCCAGTGGTTCTGGTTTGGTGGGAAGAGGTGGCAGCAGAGTTGGCCTTTCTGGCGGGTTTGAGATGGCTGGTGCTACGCTGTCCACCCATACAACCTGCATTGCAGCCAACTGTTGACATCCTGGCATCTGAAGACCTACATGTCAGCAGTGAACCGAGCAACTGTCGAGAACCAAAACATAGATCGAGCTACAGCTTGCAGATTTTGGCTTGACACTTGCACAGACTGAATACGCAGGGACCTAATGATTGCACCAGGGCCGCAGCATATGCAATAGCTTTGATGAGGATTTGCCACCAGGCTTACTTGCTTGGCAGAGGAGGGCAACGGCTTGTGCTCAAAGCGTGCTTGCCCACAGACGGCACACACGCACTGCGGACACCACCAGTCGCCCTCAGGCAGAGCCTTCAAGCCCACGCATTCCTTGTGAAAGGTGGCTGGGCAAGTCTCACAGCACAGCATGTCTCCCTGCAAAGCCAATCAATGAAAAGCATAATCTCTGCACTTTCCAGCACATGTGCTAGGTGCATATGACACAAGTCTTGTCTTGCCAGGCCAGCTGCTTCAAAGCGTCGCACTTGTCACTACAGCAACCTTGTGAAAGGTGGCTGGACAGGTCTCACAGCACAGCACAGCATAGCACGGCACAGCACAGCACAGCACAGCACAGCATGTCTCCCTGCAACATGACTTGCCACTATCATACACTATATCAGCAGAAGACTTTCATGGAACTGTGCCTAGGACGCAGTTTACAAACAACCATTAGCAAGAATTTGCAACCAATGAAGCTCAGGCAGAGCCTTCAAGCCCACACACCCCTTGTGAACAGTGGCTTGATCTCACAGCACAGCATGTGCCTGCAGGCCCACCGAGCAATATAGTTGAAGCACCCAGTGATGGCTGGACATGTTGATAACAATAATGATAATAACGACATGTTCCAGCATATACTGCTAGGTATGTGTGACACAAGTCCTATCTCGCCAGGCAGGCTTGTCTTGAGCGTCGCGATATGGACACCTGATGTTCAACTGTTGAAAGTCAGACAAAACAATGTCATTCCAGATCTTCCTTGGGCGACCAGGAGGATTTGATCCCTTGACTTGACCAAACAGCATGTTGCTGGACATGTTGCACAGCACATACAGCATGTCTCCATGCAAACGTATTTGTGACTACAGCAATTGTGTGAAAGGTGGCTGGACAGCAACTTAGCATGTCTCCTGGCAAAACCCCTTTACCAAATCTACACATCATGAGAGCAGAAGCACCTTTGGACTCCTGCCCAGGAATGTGTCTCTTGCCCATTTTGTTGCCAAATTTACAACAGCAAGGATTGCTCTTGTTATACAAGCAACTGATGTGTAATGTGAATATTGCCAAGCAGCGTACCCCAAAGCCGCAGACCCAGCAGAAGTCGTCGTTTGAGTCATCCAACAGAGGCGTTGCATCCCTTGCATAGGGCAAAGGGGTCGTTGCACTGGGTGCAAAGCACTATGTCAACTTTGAAAAGCAAGGATTGGGTTTTCTATGCAAGCAACACATGTGCAACCTGATCAGTGCCAAACAACTCACCCCAAAGCCACAGACCCTGCAGAAGTCGTCATTTGGGTCATCTAATAGAGGCGTTGCATCTCTTGCACGTAGCAAAGGCGGTGCTGGTCTGGGTGCATCGCCATCGCCATCATCTGTAAAAGAGTCTGCCATGATATCCTACAAATGAGAGTGGTGTAACAAAGCACCATCCAGCTTCTACTGCCTTTTGTTGGAGCATCTGCTGCCAGCTAAGGCTTGATTGAAGAGACATGATGCAGCGCAGCAAGCATGAGAAAAGTGACAGATGTTCAGGGTGCAGTTGCTGTAGGAAAGCGGCAAGTGCAAGCAATACCTGCAAGCTTTTGCCTGAGAGGGCGAAGGTGTGTTGATTTGGTCGGTGCAGCTTGCTGCCTGCATGCTCTTCAAACTTGCCTGCGCTGAGTATGCCGACACCCGGCACCTCAATGCCTGTCTGTCGCGCCCGCCCCACAGCCATCAGCTGATCCTTGTACTGCAATTCAGAACAGCAAGTAGCAATACGAGCCGGCACACACATGCAGAAGCAAATGTTCCCTCGGAACCGAGTGCTTTAACGCGAGTGCCCTTACGATGTAGCGCAGCAGAGACCCGTCTTCGACTAGGCCCATACGGATCACATCGCCCAGGGGCCTGAAGCGCTTTTTCGACATGTTGCTGGCGCTCTACTCCCCGCTGGGATTGCTTATAACAGCGCACTAGCGAGCAACGCTGCATGCGCAGCACAGGGGTGCTCTGTGCATGAGTCTTTGTGAGGCAAAGTCAAACATTCAGAAAGGCTCGGCTGCCCTGTCATGCTTTGCATCAGGGAAAGCTCAAAATCTTGACTTGATGGCATCAAGGTGATGCAGTGTTTCTGGAGAAAGTCAGGCATGCGACTGAGCATGAGACAGACTGTTTATGTTATGTGCATGACCAGCATGTCTGTATGGGCAAGTGCTGATTAAGCAACCCAGCAGACACCAACTGATCATGCTGTCAATCATGCATGCACATTCACAAATTTTAAACGGATCAGACTTACCAAGTAACAGAAAGAAAGCAATATTTCTCTCAGATCTCGACAGAATATAGTCTGAAGGGTGCAAAATTGATGCCCACATATGTTGTGAACATGGCATGCATATAGCATATGCTTGACAAGCAAGGGAACCACAATATGAGGCACCAATGTGGTGCAACCAGAAACTCATGCTGTAAGCAGGTCACCTGTACCAAGAGCATGCAAAATTGCCAGACATGACCTGTGAGGGGTCATCAATCCATAACGCCGCAAATCACACAAAACAGAATGGTGCATCTACTTGGCTGCACCATAATTTCCAGAGCCTTGAGTGCCGCTGAAAAAGAATTTGAACGGGCCCCAGTTGAGCCAAGATGGCAAGCTGCTTCCATACTGTTTCTCAATGCCAAGCAGATACTTCTCAGCTTCCGCAATTTCATCCTCCACAATCTTCTCTTCTCCAGTGATGGCGTTGGCAAGGTTCTGCAAGAAGGATCACATGTCAATGCATCAGCTCCGGTGACTTTAAAGCACAGCTTTCAATGCAGATATGATTGACAGCAGGACTGGCAGAGGTTCTTGCAATCTCCAGGACAATTAGGCTTTGTTGAGAAGGTATGCCAAAGACAAGTGCGAAAGCTGCTGCCAAGCAACAGTTCTGGTGACTGTTTCTTGTGCACAGCCTTCAAAGCAGATGTGATCGACAGCAGGAAGGGCAGATGTGCTTACAGTCTCCAAGACAGTTAGGCCCTTGCCAAAGGATGTCAGGTCATTCTCCAAGACCTTCTCCAGGGAATCAAATTCGTACTCTGCAAATTTCTCAGCCTGCAGCATACATGTAGAATGCGTTACTATCTTTGTAGACTCTGTGCTTTGCAATTTTCAGCCTGCAAAACAAATGAGGTTTTCTTCTGCAATCCCTCAGACTGTGTGTGCCAATAGCATTTGCAGCATGACTAAGCCAACACAGAAATGTCAGGGTCAAATCGGGAATTATGCACTCACAGCAGACAACAGCACACACACACAGGGAGAAAGGGCTAATGGCTGGTCTGTTTTCCAACGGGCTTCAGTCATTGCATTAGACATGCTTGCTAGGCAGGCTTTGGAACCCAAAGAATCCCTTGGCTGACTACATGTAGGCGCATTCAACTGGGTCCAGCTACCTGCCTCCAACAGGCTGTCATTGTTTGCAGATGCTGTGATCACACACGCCTGACGGCTTGTGTTAAACTGCAAGTTTGCCCAGATGCAACATCTTCACAAAGTGCTGACGAGCGGCTTGTTGCAGGCAAAGAGCTTGAGATGCAGTGTAGTGTGAAGTGCAACACAATATCTTGGCGCCAATGCATTGGGCATGCATGCCATTACCTGCCATCACTGACATGAACAAGATGGGCCTGCAATGTTTGCAGGTGCTGTCATCATACACGCCACATCAGAATCTGGCGACAGATTACAGTCAGCAACTTGTGCTCTGCTACAACACCTCTTGTGTCTGCTGACAGGCAGCTTGTTGCAGACAGTGACATTCAGATGCAGAGTAGTCTGTGTGTGAAGTGCAAAATATACTTGCAGCCAATGCTTTTGACATGCACGCAACTACCTGCAATTGACTCCAATGATTGCAGGAGTCGTGATCATACACGCTGCATGCAAGCCCGCCAGCTGATGACAGTCAGCAAGTCTTGCTCAGTAAGTACACCTTGAAGGCTGCGTGCAGTGCTGTCTACAGATTGCAGCAACTGAGCAGATCCTGCTGTTTTGCATCACCTGGCAAGCCTTCTTGCAGCGTGTAACATCACATCATCTGCAAAGTTCGGCAACTGACAGCAAGGCGGAAACTGGCTGTGCATATGCCAATGTTTGCTATGTAGACACTAAGCCAATGCGTTGCTGAGGCAGCATGCAGACTTAGCAGAAATGCAATCTCTTCTTCAAAGGCTAGACATGTACTGGCAGGTGCTTGCCTTGAAAACTTGTTGCATAGAGCCAGACATGTCATGCAAGAGTTGTTTACGTGCTGCGTACAGCCAGTCACAAACATCAAGAGTGGCTTGCTGTTTGCATGTGGTCAGCCACAGCATTTGAGAGTTGCCTACTGTTTGCATAAGCCCAGTCACAAACCTAGGAGCCGTCCGATTGTTGCACAAGATTGGGCAAAGGGTGAACAGGGGGGGTTGGTGGGAAGGGGGGAGAGGGGTTTGATGTGGTTGTTCATTCCTGTAATTGAGTCCTGTGACACATATGTGATGCAATCACAAGGTCTGAAACTCGTAAATTTATTGCTTAAGATTGGTCACAAGGTAAGAAGAAAGGATCCTGTTGGGGTTGGGGTATGGGAAGGGGGTTGGCTTACCCTCTGACTGAGTCCTGTGACGGGTGGGTGGGGCTTGCAGGTGTTGTCAGTGACCTTCCAGTCTTGTCAAAGTTGCTTAATGTTTGCAAAGCCTGTTCAACCACTTAAAAAGCTGTCTACTTTGTGCCAGATTAGCAATAGGCAGCATGAGGCATGGCATTGTGTTGACAGAGGGGCCGAGAGAGGGGTGGCGTACCCTCTGAATGAGTCCTGTGACAGGTGGATGGGGTTTGCAGGTGTTGTCAGTGATCTTCCAGTCATCCCAATTCTGCCCAATCTTGCCAAGCGCCTGCTTGATCTCTGGCACATATTCATCAGGAAGACTAGCCGACCTGTAAGGTGCAAAACAAGATACAGCAGAAGAGAACAAGACACCTTGATACATTGGGGCCTAGACAACTCCAGTCTCATGCCAGTATTTTACCAGATTGTACGACTGTAAGGCACAAACACAAGCTGCTCAAACTTGCGTGTCATGCGCAGCCTGCATGTGCTTTGGAAAGCCGCTCATGGGGTGGTTGCATCACATGCTTGAGCAGCACTTTCATGGTGGAGGGAAATTTTCACTATTTCAGATGACGCCGTGCTTAGACTCGACGTATCACTTGCAATTCTGAACTTATTTGCACATTGACGCCTTGATGACATCTGCCCTGGTGACACGTTAATTTCGTTAATCATGCCTACCTAGTGTAGACAGTCCCGCCACCGTATCCCTTCCAAGCATCATTGTTGCCAATGTAGTAGATGACTACATACTCATCCTTGGCTTCTGGTCAAGATGCACAAGTGATACAGAAGTGATACATCGCATGAAGAGCCTATGCCTGAGTAGTATACATATAGTTACACAGCCATTAGAGACAGCATGAAATTCGACATACAGTCAAGATGCATTGATGGCACATCAGATAGAAATCCTATACCTACCTAGTGTAAACGGTGCCACCACCGTAACCCTTCCAGGCATCATTGTTGCCAATGTAGTAGATGACCACATATTCATTTGGTTTGGACGCCAGAATGTACCATGTGTCCTCATAGTGCAGGTAGTCATTGCCTCCATTGTAAAGAACGGCCGGGTTGGCTTGCTGCAAGCACAAAATCAATCAAACCAAAAACAAAGGCAACAGTTACTTGATGTAAGACCCTTTTATGATGAACTGCGTGTCCTTGTACCGCAAGTAGTCATTGCCTCCGTTGTAAAGAATGGCTGGAGTGGCTTGCTGCAAGCACAAAATCAATCAAACCAAAAACAAAGGCAACAGTTACTT
>BDIU01000129.1:0-41171 GCA_002118135.1 Trebouxia sp. TZW2008
TTTGTCGTTATATCGCGATTGTCACTGTAAAGGGCGTCGTTATAAAGAGCTTTTACTGTACATTGAATGCCATGTTGACCATGAATGTCTTGGTGCATGTTTGCTTCTCGAGCTGAATAGCTTTGCCTTGATGTATACACCCCTAACAGTTGTGCATGGGGACATGTGTTGATCATCTTGATATGTCCGAGGCGTTGAAGATGTGTGTGCTGCAGTTCAAGGCCATGTTTCAAGATGGCGCAATGCAAGGCGTGCAACCCCAGGACAATACCGCTCGCTCAATCAAGGTCAAGGGCCAACCTATATCTACAGCAGACAGACTCACATGAATGCATGCCAACAAGGAATAGCGCCATCTTTTGTTTCTGCAGTAGTTGCAAGAAGCCAGCCTCATTGGTTTCACGGCGCATGAGCAGCACATAGCAAAGCAGACATGCAATGGCTGGACAATTGTGAAATAAATGTATTCAGCCCTGATGCGCATGCATCGGCAGCCTTTGCATTGCTCTGAACCTGTGCTTAGGCTTGATGCTGACTGCAAATTTGTGCTTTGATCAAACAGTGGACCCCAGGACAGAACAACTGCAAGGTGGTGCTTACTTCACCTTGTCCTGTTCTCAAGCTGTAGGGTATGCCTCACTTGTAAGCAGGTTTTTGCTTGTTTCACCCAGCAGATCTAGAGCAGCTCAGCCTGATCTGTCGGCCCTGATTCTGCGCATTCCTGCGGACTCCCTCCGGACCCACCTTGGCGATGGTCTCAAAGCACTTCAAGCGGCTTTTGCAAGTTTCGCTTGGTTCATTCCTGTGCGCAGGCTCCGATGCTATGCATAAAACGCTCCGAAACCATGCCTTCTGGTGATCAGGATATTATTTTGGATAGCAGCAGCGCCAGAGAAAGACTGTCGCAGCCCATAGAAGCAACTCTGCATTTCTACTGATGTTCCACGAAAATGGTCATTCAGAAGAAGAAAGTGGCAGATCCGAATTCTAGAATAAGTATTCCTTGTTTATTCCACACACACGTGTCATCATATCATCTGATATCGTAAACCTTGTGGAAGGCAGGGAACTTTGCTCGCACTGACAAGAGCAATGCCCTGCTTTGGGGCTGTTCCAGCAATAAGGAACTTGAAGACAACAGCAAGGCTAGATGCAATTGGCGTCAATTCTCGTCTGCCAGAGGCTTTGCAAAGACTCGCCTCAGGAACCTATCAAATTGGCTTTATTGTGTGCATGAGCAGCGCACAGCAAAGCAGATGTGAAGTCAGAGCTGTCATGCTAGTCTGAAGACGTGATTCGCACAACCCCTGTTGCAGTACAATTATGCATGACTTGCAATTGTGACTTGCAATTCGCAATTTATTCACACAAGCAACGCAATGCTTTGAGGCTCGAGGTCGAGATCTTGTGGCAATAGCAAGATGACAACCAAAGCAAGGCCACAAATGTACATAATGCTTGGACTGCAAAGCAGGAAAAGATGGTGCTACTGTTGCAGCTAATACCAAAGTGTACATGCTGACAAGCAAGATGTCCCATTGTTGTGTACAATTGTGCTCTTAGCACAAGCCTTATGGCTGACTTGGCTGCATGGCTGACATACTGTGCTTCACTGAGCTGCTTATTGCTGCAAGGCTGGGGCATTCAGTGTGCGACGGCTGTGCAAAAGCGCTGATAGGTGGTCTCAGGCTTGATAGCGCCTCCTGCTGCATAGGGGCTGCCCGCAATTTGCTGCAGGTTTTCCGAGTACATCCTCTTGCCAGTCTGCAGGGGCATTTGAGCATTTGTGTAAGACAAGCATGGAAGTCTGATGTGTGCTGTGCTTTTGTGGACTTGGGCACAGATCAAGCGCAATGTACAAACTTCTCACAACTCAATTGTTATCATGTCTTCAACAGATAATGTGTACACTTATGTTGGCAGGGTCTGAGTATTTCATGAACATTGAGTGAGTCTCAACATCCATGCAACAGGCAAAAAGACAATGTTGCAGCAGACTAGCAAGCATTGCAACAGAATACAATGCATCGCAAAACGCATCACTTCAACACTCACCAAAACAGGCCCCCGCGCATTGTCTGCGCCAGCAGCTCCCATCTCTTCCGTTTCTTTGATGGGCGTCTTTGACTTGTTGATGTGCCTGTCGCTGCCAGTCAGAGAATCCGCCAGCTGCTGACTGTGAGACTCTGCAGCTTGACAGCGGGCAGTCTCAAGAGATGGCTCAGCTTCTGCTAGGTAGCCAACACTGCAAGGGGCAGCTCTTGATGCTGCACCTGACCACTCCAGCTCCTCTCTGCATGCAACATAATGTGTACGTATTCAGTCCATGTGGATTGAGTCCATGTCTGCTTAGTCCATGTGTGGTGTTGCCCAGTGTTTCAAGTCATCAGTCTGAAAAGATGGCTTTTGAGAGCAATGGCTCTAATGAATGGCTCAGCCTCTGCAAGAAAACCAATTGTGCAAGGGGCAGCTCGCGATGCTGCACCTGACCATTCCAGCTGCTGTCTGCATAATAAATAGCTTGTGTATGTTCTGCACAGTGTTTAACAGAGTCAGCCTTCATCTTCATGAGCCTCTTGCCGCTACTCATGGGGTCTGCCAGCTGTTGAATGTGAAGCTCTGCAATTAAACATGCCATGTTGCTAGGTGTATATACACTACATGCTGCATCATTTTAGCAGAGGCTGAGCCGCTGTCAGAGACCCCCAGTCTGAGCAAATGGCTGCAATACCAGAGCTGCAATTTGACCTGGCAGTATAGCAGAGCCAGCTCATGCGCTCAACAGCATTTGGCGGCTGACCTGTATACAGTTGCATTGGTCAAAGGCGTACTGGGCAGCTGCTCTGCCATGGCCTTGCGATAGCTCTGACATGTCTAGTGGGTACTGTCGTGGTTGTAGAGCAGAAACTTGGCTCAGCACAGCAAGCGCATGCAGGTGGAATGCATACGATCATTTGAGCAGCTGACCCGTATACAGTGGCGTTTGTCAAAGGTACACTGGGTACTTGCGCTGTCTTGGCCTTGTGCTATCTCTCAGTACGCCTGACGGTTGCTGTGGTGCTCACAGAGCGGCAAATCTCAGAGCCAGCAAAGTCAGCTCATGCAGGAGTCAATAGCATTTGGGCAGCTGACCTATATACAGTGGCGTTGGTCAAAGGCGCACTGGGCACTTGCTCTGCCTTGGCCTTGTGATACCTCTCAGCACGCCTAGTGGGTGCTGTGTAGTCAGCCTTGGCTGTGGTCGTGGCAGTGAAAGGCAGGCTTGCTGCCAAGGGCCTGGACTTGACAACTAGGGGTACCTGCATTGCAATGTCGTAACTGCAAATTCTGCTGGTCAAAGGCTGCTGAAGAGACAGGACACATTGCAGGTATCTGTTGATGTGATTGTGCTGGCACAAACCCCCAAGTCTGTTATCAAGGTTGAAATCAACAGAACTACAGCTTTTCACTTCAATTCAAGCCAAGCATGTGAAAAGTGTGATGCTCTTGCAGTGACAACATGTATGTGTCAGCAGTGCAAGTAATTTTTGTAGACTTGGTTCAAGGCATGATCAAATCAGGGCAGCCACCTTGCAGCCTGCAAATCCTATGACTTGACAGACTGGATCAGCCACTTTGTGTCGAGGACTACCTGATGCGGGTGACCCCAGTTCGGAAAGTCTACGCTATTCAGGCTCTTGCCAAACCAGGGGTTACCCTGGGGATCATACTGGTTCCTGGCAATGTTGACATTGCTCTTGGCATCAAAGGGCGTCAAGGAAATTGGCTGCAGCACACAAGCACATGTGTTAACGCCATATATGGTCCAACACCACCATGCATAGTAAGCAGAGCTGGCCAAATGGCCAACATTGGGCTGCCTGACCTTTGCTGTGTAGGTGTTGCTGTATACCGTCTCTGCAGTGAATGTCCTTTCTGGCATTGCATGGTACTGAGGACCCCTGGCTCTGATCGTGCTGCTGTGCTGAGGGGTATAGTCAAGTCTGTTGCTAGTGACCTTGCTACACAAAGACGGATCATGTGTCACGGCGAACTGCAGAGAGGCCTCTCCCGTCTTGAAGTCTTTGCTTTCACCTGATGGAGCAGCCTCGTCAAGCCTTCTAGAGCGCAGGCTGCAGTGACGGTCAGCTCCACAACGCATATAACAGATGTGCGTACCTGCTTTTTGAGACTGCGACCTTCGACTCTGCTGACGCAAAAACTGCTTTCTGTAATACTCCTTCTGGTATTCCGAGAGCGGATTGCCGACAGCCCAGGCAAGGACATCAGGGGTCTGCAGAACGCAACGACAACGCCTCAAGCTGGAAGTGGACTTGCAGCATGCATCACCCGCACGCCAACAGCCTGTCAAGCGTCCAGCGACGGAGACCGTACCTTCGTAGCTTGATGCGGCATCGTCGGACTTCGCAAGCTGCTCTGGCTTTGCTTACTTGTAAAACGCAGAGCTCTCCTAGAATGCTCCAATTGTGGCGTCGCGTCCGAACTGCGTTGCTAGAGTTGCAAGATTGTCCACAATTTGTGCGCGACGCTCCTGGGAGCTTCAAAAAGGCTTCTGTGAGCAAACCCTATTTGAGTTGCTGGCGATATTGAGTTTGAAATTGTGCCCTAAGCCGAACTCAGATGACCGCAGCACGCAAGGCATAGAATGCTCACTTGTTTGACAAGGTGTCCGCAGGTCTTGTGCTGGATGTCGCACACGTTTGTGGAAGGCAGAGTTGTCAACAAAAGGGCCTTGAGCCGAAGACTGGTAAACGCCAAAGCTTAGTTTGTCAAGCGGGCAACAGGTACATGCACGTGCTGTAACTTGCGCACTTCCGCTGCAGGTGTTTTTCGAATGCGAGCGCATCCATGACACAGATATAGAGCTGCTGTTGAAGGCATCGAACGATGCGGTGCGCAAACATGGCCATTTATACGTCGTTGCCGTCTTGCATGCTGTTTGCACTGAATTTGCGGGGTGCCTGAGCAGGACGGCCTGACTACAGAACAGGTGCATAGTCTTCGAGACTCCGTCAAGTGAGTTTCTGTGTTGCTTGCGCACGGCGCCAAACATATACTCGACACAACGAGATCACTTTTGTCGTTGGCAGGGTAGGCGACCTGGCCAGCGCCAGCGGCTATTTTGAAGCTGGCAGTGTCTGCTTTCGGGTGCACAGCTTTGAAGTCGTTCAGACATGGAGAGAGAGCCATCCAAATCAATCGTTTGTGCCAAGGCTGTTACCAAGTTTGCACAAAGCAACAGACACCCTAGGCAAGCCTGCTGCAGTGCTTGTCAGAACATTGCAAATCCATTCAAGATGAAGGATTGACAGAGCGGAATTCCAAGCAAACTTCATGCACTTGAAATGCAAGCAGGATGCCTGGCAGTAGTCTTTGCTTTTCATGTCAAGTCTATTCAATTACCTTCAGACACATGAATGCAGATACATCATCAGCGCCAACAAGGACAGCACCTACATCACATGATCACACTGTCAAAGCCAGCAGCAGCACCAGCAGTCAGCAGCATGGCAACCCACAAGAGGCACTATGCAAGTATTGGGTGAATGCTGGCAGATGCCCAAAGGGAGATGTATGCAAATACAAACATATACAGCCCAGTGAGCTGCCAGAGCTTAGACAAGGCTGGGTGGCAGCAAGGTGAGGAAGCTCATGGTATACAGGTCAAGGGTTTGTGTCACATCAGCACCGTCATGAGCAGGAGCTACGATGGTAATCGTTTTCTCCTCTTCTGTGCATAGTGAAAGATGGTGGTAGTCTGGGTTGCAGGCGCGGCCATAAGCAGCAGCTGTTGTAAACGTGTCTTTTGATGTGCGGTGTCGACAAAACAGTGTTATTTTGCGCAGTGTGCACAGTGTGAAATTGCCAATGCTGATATTGTTGCAGGCGGCGTCAAAAGCAGGAGCTGTCTCATGAGGCAGGCAACCCACATGGGCATAATGCTGCCAGGAAAAGCCAAAGGGCAGCTGTCTTCTGTGATTGGCTCATGGCCACATTTGGCAGGTCCAATACTTTGCATGCTGTTGTTAGAATATGCTGTTTATGTCAACAGATGTCACTGCACTGTTTCATCACTTGCTCAAGTGTCCTGAAGTATTTGCATGACTGCTGAGAGGCAGACATATCCTGTGAATAAAGTTCTTAAGGTACTTGGGTCAACTGTTAGTTGTGTGCCATGTCCACAAGATGCCATGCCTGATGTGGACATGGCACTGTTTTTCCAGCCACCTGAGCAAGCACTTCAATGACTTGACACTGACAGGCTGCAACCTCAAGTGCTGGCATTCTATCGCATTTGCATTAGCATCTAGTCTCCTGGCATCCATCACAGAGCAGCTCAAGCAGAGCACAAGCGTCGTCTCAGATGTGTTGAGCTCACATGTGTGGCTAAACACAGCATCTGCTGCATGAGATGTACTCCATGTGGTGCTGACACTGTGTGTTGGCTTGAGAGAGGTGTTGAGTCAAGGGACAGGAGTGCTGGACATTGCTGGAGGCAGAGGCAGTGTCTCTTTTGAGCTGCAGACTGTACGTGGCATCAGGTCAGCATTATGAACAGTGTCAAAACATCTTGTGTGGTTCATGCTTGCATCTGCATTCAGTTTATGTCGAGCTGCAGACTGAATGTGGCACCAGGTCAGCATTCTGACACGTCTTCATGCTCAGTCTGTCAATCTGCACTGAATATGTGCCAAGCCTGCGTTCAGTCAGACTTGAGACCTTGACTATATTTCCAGCTTAAGCTCTTTTATATTCATACCTGCATTGCAAGCACACTGACGTATTTCAAGGCGCCAACCCATTTGTGCTGATCATTTGGAACATCAGCTCATGTCCTGAGACTGGCTGTATGCCTTCAATTCTCAAGCATCAAACAGATTTAGACATTCTTGCTGGCTCAGGCATCTGTGCCTCAGCACTTTGCAAATTTGCAGAGTTTTGAGCCAGCTATGTGATAACGCAAATCACTAGCTGTTATCCCAGACCTGAGCATCTGCCCTCTCAAGCATGCATGCCTATGCAGGTGTACGCTGGTTGATCCTCGCCCACAGAAGCTTTCAAAGGCTCAAAGAAAGTACCTGCAGGGTTTGAGAACATCCAGCGCTGAGGCAACAGGTGGGCCTCAGCACGCAACATGCAGCGCTTTGCCAGCTGGGCATCACTGACTTTTGTACAGTCATTCAACACAATTCTTTGGCATCTTGCCTTATCCATCATCATCTACATGCTTGCTAGTGAGGTGCAATGGCCCTGCTAGGTGCATACAGAGCATTGCACATCTTGTGTTGAGCCTGCTCAATACAAACAACAAGTTCCCTCTTTCGCAGGAGCTCAGCAGCCTACTGCAGAGCCTCAGCATGACTATGCTCAGCTTTCCTCAGACCTTAGCCAGCAAGATTTAGCGCAAATTCAAACAGATCATGGCACCAATGCTGCTGCTACAAATACGACTGCTGCTACTGATGCTGCTGCTGATGCTGCTCATGGCACTGCGGCTGCTCAAAATGTTGTTGCTACTGCTGAGCCTCAGCATTGTAGTGAAGAATTAGCCATTGCCACTGCCTCAGCAGACCACAACAATGAGGCTGCGCCACAAGTGCTGACAGCACTATCTCAATCCAGATCCAGCAGCAGCACCACCAATCAGCAGGAGACTGATAGGAGTCTAGCTGGTGACGCTGATGCTTGTGAGGCGGTTGGCAGTGCACAAGAGGACTCGCGTGGCAGTCTCAGTAGCCAAATACAGGTGAGTCTGAAGCCCAGCAATGCATACAACATTGACTGCACAAAACATACGTTCAAACAATGTTTTGGTGCAGCTGCAATTGTGAAGAGCATTGAATGCCAGCCTGCCCCTTAGTGAGCCGTGTTGTCTAAAGTCAACAGCAGTCAGGCAGGGCATGCCCTCTTGTTCCTGATGCTCATTTCATGCAGTCAACAAGCACAGGTTCTTGCTGCAAAGCCCTATCTTGTTACAGCATAACAAGGCCCAAGTGATTGATGCATGAGCAGCAAGAACTGGTAAGCTCTGACAGCCTGACAACATTCACATGTGTTGCAGCGACAGGCAATTTGTGGGCCTGTCACCTCAAATCACAGGAACCTGACAGTCCTCGCATGAGACTGCTGGGTATTACAATCTAGACATGAAGTTCTGAGCATCAGTGCTGTTTGTACTGCTTGGCTGCAGTCGCTTTCAAGTCAGCAGGCATGCTGCTGTAGAACTGATTGACCCCCCGACCTTATCATCTGACTGTTCACGGATCAATGCCTGATGACTGCAGTGTCATCAAAAGCACTTGCTGTCAAGTAGGGATGCTGCTGACCGTTGCAACATCGTTGTTTGCTTTTCCTTGCAGATGGAGTTTCAGCCAGAGATGTGGACAGGGGGTCCACTAGCCGAGCAGCTTCAAGCCTGTTCTTTGGTCCTGGGCTTGCACCCAGATCAGGCAACAGACAGCATTGTGGACTTTGCATTGCAGTATGGCAAGCCCTTTGCGGTGGTGCCGTGCTGTGTCTTTCCAAGGTAATACATTGCGTGGTCCACATTGGTGCTGACGTGAGCAGCATGGGCCAACAAGACAGTTGCAAAGCTTGTTTCACACAAGTTGACATGTGCTTTTGGGTATATGAATTGGCTGCACCAGATGATGGCACAAAAGGTTGTTGCATGTGTGTGGCAGTCTCGTCAGCTCTAGCGAAGCAACCTGCAGTTTGCCGGCAATGTGTCAGCTCAGGCAGCTGCACAGTGGTGGCGTTGATCAAGCTCAGCATGCCCTGCGCAGGCAGTTTCAGCATAGAAAGGTGCTCACAGAAGATGGGACTCTAGAGTCTGTGGTGACCCATGCTCAGCTAGTCGAGCATATCATGCAGAAGAGCTTGGGGCAGCGAGAATACTTAGCATTTGATGGCATGAATCAAGTGGTGTTCAAGCGCTGACACACAGAATCACAGCACCTTTGAGTGTGTACATCACTGAGCAGTATTGATGTAACAATGTTCGGCAACAAGGATGCAACGCAACTACGCACAGTGCTGTACTTTGTGCAAGCAGCACGCTCCTGAATTCACCATGTGCTGTGCAGATTTTGCCTCAGTGTAAACGACCACTCCCACTGATTCACAGCTCCAGGCATTATTATCTCAAAATGCAGCAGTGCCCACAGTCATGACTGTGCAGCGGGATCAGTTACTTGTGACGTGCAAGTCAGCTTGGTCGTTACAAGATTGATCAGCATGCACAATTATAATGCACACTGCCAGGCATGCCTAGATGAATGGCAGGTCTTGACATTGTTTCAACCTCAGCATCAACGCCCAAGTGCTAAGTCTACTTGTCAGCACTATGGTGTTTGCATCCTGCACTAGCTGCTATGTGTTCGGCTTGACAAGCAATTCACTAAGTTGTAGCAAATACTGTCAATCAACTGCCTAGTTGTGGAACATCTGAGCAACAGCCTTCTGGGCTGCTGCATAAGCTGCCTGGATTGCGTCAATTGTGCTTGCGCTCATGTCAGCCATCACATCACCAAAGATGCTGTTGCTGTCAGTAGCAGTGATCCAGACTTCATTGTGCCTGTTGATCAACTTCTGTGGGCCGTCATATGTGGCGTAGGCGAAGGCACCGTCCTTGAAGGACTCCTCGTCTTGTTCTAGATCTTGACGAAGCTCTGCTGCCTCCTTCAGAACGCTGCCTGAAGTTCCAAAGCCTCCAAAAACCTGCAATGAAAGGTCATCATGACATCAGCCATGTCCAACAGACCCTGGCAGTAAGTATGAGATGAATGACATCACGTGAATTCCGGCAAAGCAGACTGACTGCAGGACGTTTTGATTCTTTTGAAGGACAAAGTAGATGCCTGTGTGCAAATGGGAAACATTGAGATGAAGTCAGTTTGATGACAATGAGTTGCTATTGCTACGCATGTAGGCTGGTCAGGTCACCTTGACGAAGACTGTCACTCCTGGAGCATCAACAATGTTGATTTCCTCATCCTTGGGCTCAGGTGGGTTGCCCTACAGACAGCAAACAATACACTTTGAATGTTGATATAGATGATGCTTTGAATTGGAATTCACAGCTGCCAGAGTTTGCTGGTGATGAAAGAGCTGCCTTTATGAATTATAACAAAACGCATTGCACTCAAGTAACGGATGTATACTCTAGGACAGGATGAACATGAGCTCAAGGCACAGGGGATGCTAACGGTTGCACATGTGGCTGCTAGGGCATTGCAAAGCTAAAGCTGTTACCTGAAACTGTGCTGGCAGATAGAAAGCGATGGTGTAGTTCTTCTCAGCGGACTTGAAGTCGTCACTTGGCTTCACAAAGGTGATGACAGGTGTTGTCATGCTGATCTTCTTGTTGTCAACATTGTTGCCAGAGATGTATCTGAATAGTTTCTGCATGCCACAATTTATCTCAGTCTTTGCTATTGCAAATGCATTGTGCTGAGCATGACGAAAGGCAAAGCATCACTCATTGTGCCTGCTTACAGTGAAGCCCTTCGTGATTGCTGCTTCGAAGACGGAGCCCTCGATGGTGGTACCAACAAACTTGGCTGCGGTACAGACAGGAGACAACGTCAGTCCACTAAATGCAGAGGGCGGATCAGGAAGACAAGGCATGCATGCGTCAGCATCGCGCCAATCAGGTGGCGCGGCATTCTTGCCGCACAATACAAATGCAGCAGTAGCATAACAGCTCCGTAAATTAGACAAGACACCAGTCTTCCTCGAGTAAGATCAACAGCAAGCGTCGTGAGTTATGCATGCTTTGATGAGTCTGGGTGTCTCACCGCCCTCGTACTCGCGAAGCTGATATTGGCTGGTGTTCTTCAACAGCTTGAATGGAGGGCATTCAAGACCGTGGCAGAAGTCAGGTGCATCGTTCGAAGCGGGCAATCCTAGGTCGTCTACGCTGATCAGCCGACCAGCTGATGCAACTGTGAGTGTGGCTAGCAGACATAGCACTGCTGTTGTTGCTCTCATGGTTACAGTTCTGTCAAAAAGCAAGCAAAAATCACGCAGTCAGGTCTGCTGTTGCGTAGTCTCGAACAAATGGAATCTCCGCTGCGCCGAAGCGTGTCACTGCAAGTCTCACGCTCGAGGATGAGGCTCAGAATGCTTGCTCAGACATTTGCTGAGGTGGACATTAGTAATTTGGCATGCACAGCTTCTAGAATTGCTGGAAATGCTGTCTGCTTGCCTTTTGAGCTAGTGCATGCTGCCCGTTGCAGCCCACAACATACACTAATGCCGTTCATGGCTTACGTCCAAGCTAAGGATGATAAGATCTCGGAGAGACAGTGGTTCTTGAAAAGAAGTTCCATTGATCAGGCGCTTGTTTCAAGAAATAGGAGACCTTAATACCTCCCAACTATGTCTTGACCATAGCCATATTTAGTTTCAGAGAGCTTGAAAGGTTCATTGTTGGGAGCGTTTCCTGCCTCTTGACCAATACAGTGCCACGTAAAATGTAACTCAACAACAAAGTTTAACGCTCAACCTGTCATCCAGCGTGACAGCATCTCATCTTGCAAAGACTACATGCCAACAGGCAGGATGTTGCTCCACTGAGCCTGCCCAAGCCTGTTTCATCAGCATCTTCAGCTTGTGCTGGTTTGGTGCATCAGAACACACCAGATGCCTAAGCAATGATGATCGGGGTGTTCCATTGCAGCGTCAGTATCAAGATTCTGACTTGAGAACCCAGATCTCATTATGCCTGCCCCACAGCTTTGTGGGAGGGTCATAGACAGCATATGCAAAGTAGCCATCTTTGAAGGGCAATGCGTCTGTTATCAGATCCTGCCGAAGTTCCTGTGCCATCTTCATTGCGTTTGTGCCAAAGCCACTGAACTCCTGCATATTGCACCATGACTCTGCCTAAGACAAAATTGATCAATGGGCGGGCAATGACGAGTCTACGTCTTGAGACACCATAGTGCAAGCCTCAGCAAGTGTAAGCAGCTTGAGATTGCTGCCTCTAGAGCAAAAGCCAGCAGAAAGTTGACCTATGAGGCCTCAGCCCAGATAGTGTCAAAAAGCATGACTGCAGCGCTGCAGTGACTAGTTGGTCAAGCATAGGATATGCATAGTACCTTGACATAGATAGAGCTGCTGGGGGCCTGTGTGATCTCCACTGCACCGTCTTTTGGCGCAGGTGCATGTTTCTGCAAGCACATCAAAAGGGTCGCTCTCTATGCCATGACATCATCGACAACTGCTGAACACAGGTTTGAGCTCTGTGTGGTCAGGGCGTATGACTCCAGTTTGTTGTCTTGCGAATAAGCTGGTGCAGCGCACTGAAGCAATACCTGAAACTGCTTAGGAAGGTAGAATGCAACAGTGTAGTCTTTTTCAGATGACTTGAAGCCGTCGCTTGAGTGTTCAAAGATAAGCACAGGTGAAGTCATGTCAATCTTGACATTGTCTGCGTTGTTGCCTGCTATATACTTGTACAATTTCTGCACCAAAAAGTCAAAATCAGAACTTGCAGCCTGCAAAATGGTGCCAGGAGAATGAAGGCGTAGGGAAGGCGATGCTGCTTACTGTGATTGCTTTTGCAATGGCCGGTGCCACACTTGAACCTGTTATTGTTGTTTGAACAAACTTGGCTGCACAACCACAGCAGTGTGATTGGCAAAGTGCCTTATGCTGGTGCAGACATGCCATACGCCATGCAGATGCTATAGTGAAGCTCAATGACGGCACACGCAAATGCGAGTTGCGGTGCTTCGACTACGCCATTGATGTAAGCAGATCTGCAGCATATACTTTAGGTCACAGTCGCAGGGAAAAGCAGCTCGCCTGTGTCGTAATCACGCAGCTGATACCGGCTGGTAGTCCGTTCTACTATAAAGGGCGGGCATTCATGGCCATGACAGAATGCTGGACCATTTTGCAAAGCCTTTTGGCTGCAGTCGTCGACACTGATCAACCTGGCCGCTGAAGCGACTGTCAAGGTTGCAAGCAAGCATAAAGATCGGGTGTTGGCGACCATCTGCCTCAGTAGCGATGAACAAGCGATTGCGCAAAGATCGGGCTCGAGTGCGTTGCCCGTCGCGTGTCAAACGCTGTGCTACGAAAGCTCTGCAACGATGAGGCCCGCGTGACTAAAAACGGAAGCTGCAAAACGTTCAAAATAAGAGCCCAAATAAAAGTCACCGGCATTGGCATCGTTGAATCTTGACGAGATAGACGCTGCGTCGACCGTTGCTGCACACATTTGCTGTTCATCTGACGTGCCCTGTACATGCGATGCGGCTCCTAGCGCTTCTTTGTTGACACATGTCGACAGCGTCGGTTCACAGATGCAAACTTGTAACCGGCAGAGCTGCTCCAAATGGGTTGCAAAAGCGTCAAAATCGTTTTGTTGAGCGCAAGTGCTGGCACCAGCCGAATTGGCCCACGCGCACGTGTTGCACAGCCAACCGCGCTGCGCGTCACAGATCGTCAAGCTCGGTAAGGCGCATCTGCAGTGATCAACAGCTCGGCTCAGCAAGATGGCATGATGCAGGACTGCATCAGCATGCACAAAACATCAACGGCGATGTAGCGCACGGCGAACCGGTTCTGGTCCACAAGCTTTGCACCTATGACAGTGTTTGCAGGTGACCAGTGCTGCTTCAGCACCAGTCTCAAATCAGAGTGTGACAGAGGCAAAGGATAACCCACAGCGCAGTCTTGGCAAAACAACAGCCAAGCCACGGGTTGTCATTTTGGGTTCTGGTTGGGGCGCAGTCAGTTTCATTCGAGACTTGCCCAAACATATCAGGCAAGGAATATCTTTTCACAACAGCATCAAGCAACTGCCAGCGCGTGACAGACTTGTGTGGTCATGCTGACACCTGCCTGTACACATTGCAGGAACAAGTATGACGTCGTGCTGCTGTCACCTCGCAACTACTTCCTGTTCACTGCGTTGCTTCCACAAGTGGCATCTGGCAACCTTGAGGAGCATTCTATCATCGAATCTATCAGGAAGATCATTGGACCAAAGGTGCTCGGCCGACCTGCATCTCTACTCCAGTACACTGTCTGCTCACTGTCTGAACGTACAAAGCAGAGGAGTTGTGCTTGACACGACACGACCAAGCTCAAAAACAAACGTGTTGCTCATCATATGGTCATCATCATATCATGCTCTTATTGATATCATCAATAAACACGCTTTTTATTGATACACAGCAAGCAGTGCTTAATTCTGCACTTTCTAAGACGACTGTGGCACAATCTTGTCTGGCTTTCTACTATGAGGCTGCAGCAATGCGTATTGGTGCTTCTGAGCAGACTTTGACCGCTAAAACTTCTTAACGTGGATCTAATCGACTGCAGTTCAGGAAACTTGTTATGAAGCTGCAGCAGCGGATATTGGCGCTTCTGAGCAAACTCTTACTGCTGTGTTCCCTTGTGGCTTTCAATGCAGTTCAGGAACCTGTGATGAGGCTACAGTGACGCATATTGATGCTATTGAGCAGACTCTGACAGCTGTCCTCTCTTGACACGGAACTAATTACATGCCTTTCAGAGCGCCCGTGATGAGGCTGCAGCGACGAACACTGACACTTCTGGGCAGACTCTGATAGCTGTCCTTCCTTAGTCATGAGATCAGTTGAATGCGCTTCAGGGGACCTACTATGAGGCTGCAGTGACACATATCGATGCTTCTGAGCAGACTCTAACCGCTGTTTTCCCTTGTCATGCTGGCCTGGACCAGCTTGAATTCACAGTGCCATACGACATCCTCATTTTCGCTGTTGGGTCAAGAGTCAATACCTTTGGGATAAAGGTGAGCTGTGTTATGCACCGCACTCAATGTCAAAACTTTGAGATGGCTCCCATGCATGCCTTTCTTACCGGCCTGGCACACACTTCTCTTGCATAAAGATCAATGATGCAAGTGAATTGTGTGAATGCTGTATGTTGTAGCTCTATTAGCCGACATGATTACACAGGTTCCCTGGAACAGCACACACGTTTTGCGCTGCAATCATCTGCCTGTCACATTGCTGATTAGGCCAAATCTGAGTTCAGGAAATGCTTGCTGGTGTGTGAAGGTATGTCAACATGTGCCCGAAAGAGTGCAATGCGCGAGTGACATGCGTGTTGCCATTTTCTGGGGCCTGGCGGCGCAAGCTTCTTTTCTGGGGTTTGCAGGGCGTGCAAGAAAACGCTTTCTTCTTCAAGTCCATTGCTGATGCCCATGCACTCCGACAGCGCGTGTGTGAGTGCTTTGAGCGAGCAGCTCTGCCTACAATAACAGAACAGGTAAACCTCCCTTTGGTAGCTCTTGAACATACCCGCAGTGCAAGCAGAAACATAATACAGCATGTGCAAGTGCTTTGAGAGAGCTGCTCTGCCTACAATCACTGAGTAGATACCTTTCGCCTTTTTTGACCACAACACCATCGCTAGCAGAAGCATTAACCAAGTGGCTTCATATCACCAAGTGCATGTCATTAGCTGCAAGGGTCTACGCTTTCTGCAGTGACTTGTATCTGGTGCAGCTTTTGAGCACACCAGCACTGCAGGCAGAAGCATGGCATGGCTGGCTTAATGTCATTGAGCATGTGGCATCAGCTGCAACCGTCTGCATTTGATATGATGTTAGGTGCTATGTGTCAACGCTTTTGCTGCTTGACATACTGACACAGCGCCCATTTGGGTGCAGGAAGGCAAAAGCTTGCTGTCGTTCGTGATGGTGGGCGGTGGCCGTTGAGCTGTATGAGTTGTCAATCAGCTTCAAATTGGTTGTAGGAGCGCAAAAGGCTGCTCCTACTACAGTGTCTGCTGAATCATTTGCTCTTATTGCAGCTTCTGCCGCTGGAGGCGCTACAAAAATTGCAATGTTTGGTGCAGGAGCGCAGACGGCTGCTGTCTTTCGTGGTTGTGGGCGGTGGCCCTACAGGGGTAGAGGTGGCCGCTGAGCTGTATGACTTGGTCAGAGAGGAGATGGGTAGGTTCTACCCTGGCATCTGCAAAGACGCAAAAGTCAGGCTTGTGGAACTGCAAGACCATGTGCTCAGCACTTATGACCGCAAGATCTCTGAGTACACCTCACAGCTCTTCAGCCGGTAAGGGGAGCTGATTGCAACAGACTGATCTCTATATGCAAACAGCGGCAGAAGTCCACTTGATTGAATGTTTGTTCCACTGCACTTTGCTGCATGTGACTGACAGGCACAGTTATGCATGCATGGCAGGCAGTTGTCAAGCTAAGTGGTATGGCCATTTGACCATTCACACTGTGTCAGCTAGCTGGTCGCAACGTGCGCTTGCAATTGCCCATGTGACGGTCAGACGTCCTGTGCATTCAACGCGATGGAGTTGTTGCAACACTGAGACAAGCATGTCTGCTGAGCCTCCTGGCTCTGGGACATAGCCTGCTTGCCTTGTTCTGCGTACGCTTTGGCAGTCTTGTCATTCCTGTCTATAGGAATGGTGTTGAAGTGCTGATCAATACCAAGGTGGAGTCCATCAACCCAGAGAACCTGACTCTGGTCAAGCAGCAGGACGGGCAGAGGGAGACACAGACAGTGCCTTATGGGGCATGTGTATGGGCTACTGGCGTCGCCATGCACTCTCTCACAAGGCATCTGCAAGAAGCCATGCCGCAAGGCACCCAAACACACAATAGGTAATTGATATTAGGGACCTGTAGCCTGAAACTGACATGGTCTTGCGAGCACTGCCACTGCTGCTGAGGCCATGCGCTTTCTCACCAAGACATCTGCAAAGGCAACATTATAAGGCACCCAAATTCACAAGAGGTGACTGCATGACCTGTCTCTACTGCTGCCACTGCTTGCAAGCACCACCTGTAGCAGCCTCATGGCGTGGCAATACACAAACGGTGCCTTGTGGGGCATGCTTGTGGGCTACTGGCGTTGCCATGCACTCTCTCACAAAGCACCTGCAAGAGGCAATGCCAGAGGGTAGTCAGACCCATAATCGGTACTTTTGAGTGTGACCGAGTGCTGTTAAGCGTGGCTAGTGCTGTTGGTGTGCCATGCACTCTTTACAAGGCATCTGCAAGAAGCAATGCCCCAAGGCACCCAAACGCATAACAGGTATCTCCAAAGAACATTCTGCAAACACTGCTGATGACGCTCCCCATCATGTGTACATGTACTGGTTCACAAGGGACCTGCAGGAGGGCATGCCGCAAGAGACCCGCACGCAAGATAGGTGCCTCAAAATTGCTGCCTTACATTGACATGTAAGAAGCACTGCTGATGATGGTCATGCACTGTCTCACAAAGTACCTGCAAGAGGCAATGCCACAAAGCCCCCAGACACATAGCAAGTATCTAGACACGTTGCGTCAAATTGACATTTGACAAGCACTGATGTTGATGGCCCTGTCTGGTGGCCACGTACTCTCTCACAGGGCATATGCAAGAAACCATGCCATAGAACATGACACCACTATGACTATGGTCAAATCCTGTTGCTTCCTTTGAGTTTTGGTGTTGTGCTTGACCAACTTGGTCACGCCAGTCCTTGTTCTGGAGTCTGTCTGCTCCTGTGCCCTCTGGTCTATGTCTTGTTATCTGCATCATCTCCTTGGGCAAGAGTGTCATGAAGCAGGGCAGATTACACATGCATGGTTGATAGCACATGAGGCCCCTTCTTCTGCCTCAAATAGATGCTTTTGCAGCCTTGCTCATTGTTGTTCGTGGATGCAGATCTATAGTGACAGATGAGTACTTGAGAGTGAAGGGGAGCAATGGAACCATTTTTGCCATGGGAGATGCTGCCACTGTTGACCAACCCAGAGCCATCACAAGAGCAAAGGTGAGCAAGTTTTCTGACAGGCGTACTGGTTCTTGGAATCTATGGATTGTTGATTGCAATAAGAATAAGCCCAAAACACGCCAGGTATTTTGAAGAACCTTGATTTGGGTGAGATATAAAATTGCCCCTCAGACCCACTGCTTACACAATACTGGGTGCTGAGGCTGATACTGTACACAAGGGACACGTGAGCAGCAAGTGTGCTCTTTGCAATAATTGTCACTGCTGAATTGCAGCCATGCAGCTTGCAGCAGTTCTTCGTCTGGCTTTTCGTGTTTGTTAACATGCTTTGTTGACCAACTCAGCTCTCAAGGTATGTCTAGTAAGCATTGAGCATCAGATTGCAAGCCTTCACCAGGATGGGCTTGCTCTGCTGACATACACAACCTGTAGCATTGTTAACTGAGTAAGCATCCACGTTGTCAAGCTATTGCTTGAATGAACTATCGGGCTGCAGCACCTCCTATCGAGGCTTTGTTTGTTTGCTGTGATGTAGATTGCAAGCGAATGTTTGCCTCAGCTGATGAGTTGCGGTTCTCTGCGGCTGAGATTGTGCTGGTACGCTCTGTGCTGCCTGCTGCGCTGCTGCTGGCGGTCAAGAGCCATAACGCACAGGCGAGATGGCCAGACAATGAATGTTACAAAAAGTAGGCAGAACACCATCTTGAGGAGGTGCTACAGCGCAGCAGAGGTACACCGTCTAGGCACAAGCGCAGCATGTGAGAGGCTTCAGAGGACTGAGTGCATTGTGAGTGCTGTGGCTATTGACTGATTAGCTGAGTCAATCACAAGGCTTGATCATAATGGCTGCCCCTATTACCCACTTGGGGTGAAGCAATCAGCACTGATCTGCAGGAGATGTTTGCAGAGGCGGACAAGGATGAGAATGGGTTGCTGAGCTACAAGGAATTGACTGCTGCCATGAAGCAAGCCAGCAAGGAGTACTCTCACCTGGAGGAATATGCACAATACTTGGAGAGGTGAGCTGCCCCTTGCCATTCTCCACTTTGGCGATGACAGCAACAATATGTTGTGTGCAAAACCTATGTGTGGCTCATACACCTTGACTCATGCTATGAAATTTGCCCTGCTCTGTAATGAAAGCAAAAATGCTGATGACAACCACAATGATACTGATGATAGTGATACATTTTGCCTCTTTTGTATCTTCTGCACTGCCCCAGCAGGTGCAACCAGATTGCTCTTTTGCAGGAAAGGGGACAGCAGGCGTTTTGGGCATCTGGTACAGAGGGCTCTGGTCGGTTGTGCCCCTGTCAAAAGCTGTGAGGGCCTGCAAGGGCTGGATGCTAGCTGTCAAGTCAACCTGGCACACTTTGAGGAGCTCTTGAATGAGATAGACAACACCCTGCGTGCCTTGCCAGCTACTGGACAGGTGCTATGCAGCTGCCATTGGTACCTCATTTGCTTTCTAGCAAGGTGCCATAATGCAGCAGAGTGCATACAGAAGCAACAAGATGCCCACAAACAGCTTTATGACATGTGCTGCTGCTGCCCCTGGCAGCTTCACGCTAGCTTGCCTTGGCCACATTCCCCATTTTGAGGTTGTATTGCATGGCAGATCTGACTGAAGCAAAGAGCACAGGTTGTGCATTGAGCTCTCAGTTGACTTGTTTGGAGCATGTTGAAAGTTTGTCGACTGACATTGACAACACGTCGCGCCTTGCCAACTACAGGATAGGTGCTCCGCAGCTGCCTTGCTGCTGCCCTTGTAGCTTCACAATCAGCTTCCCTTGGCCATACATTTCATGCTTGTAACGTTGCAATGCCTAACAGATCACCCAAAACCAAAAAAGTGCATTGCTTGGCAAGAAGGCATTGCGCATTCCAGTGGGGACAGCTACTTGGGCTTCGCAGTGCAAACAACCACTTGTGCATTGCAGTGAGACCAGCCACCTATGCATTGCAGCAGGGACAGCTATCTGGGCATTGCATGAAAGCTGAGGTGAAGGTGAGTTGCAGGTGGCTGGGTACCAAGGCATTGTGCCTTGCGGCGAGATCAAGTCTTTGGTCTTACTGCAATGTTGCTATTGCAATGTTGCATGTAAGCTAAGGTGACGATGGTTTGCAGGTGGCTGGGCAGGAGGGCAGCTACCTAGCTAGGCTATTCAGCAAGTATGATGTCAAACCAGGACAGCCTCTACCCTCCAAGGCTCCCATCTTCAGGTGAGTGCCCATGTGATTTGTGGCTGGTGTGGGCACACAAATCTGGCTTGTATGCTACAGTCTTTGAGTGAACAGCAGGTACTCTAATCCAAATAAGACACTCCTTGCCTATGTTCCCACCTTGAGGTTAGCGCCTGTAGTGTTGTGACTGTTGTGAGCACACATACCTGGCACAAATGCTGAAGAATGTGAACAGCAGATTTGATGTCAAGCCAAGACAGACCTGTTCATGTGGACCGCGCATCTTTAGGTCAGCACCTCACTTGTTGTGGCTCATGAGACCACAAATACATGTTTGAAACCTGAGAAAAGCCCAACGGTTACAGAGGGACTTTATGTGAGTACAAGCAGCCCTGTGCGTCCAGTTATGTAACAACCCAGCTGATCTCAGCTGTCAAGCGTCACCGCCCATAGGCCAGATGTCTCAGCCAATGTGAAGAGTTTGTTTAGTGTTACAGAGCTGCTGCATCAACAGTGATGTTGGCAGCACATGAATGTGACTTAGCTTACATGAGCATCGGCAAGGCAGGACATTCCAGTCAATCCAAGCACTTTGTGAAACCAAATGTTGGCTGTTTTAAAGGTCCTTCAGCATCCGTGTTGTTGTCAGCAGGTACACACACAAAGGAGACTTGGCTTATGTTGGCAGCGACAAAGCAGTCATGCAGCTTCCGAACTTCGGTTTGATCCAAGGCTCAGGAGCATACTACCTTTGGAGAGGCTATGAAACATACAGACAGATCAGCTTCAGAAACCGATGTCTGGTTGCCTTTGACACTCTCAGAAGCAAAGTGTTTGGCAGAGACATCGAGTTTGGGGAAACAGACATGCCAGGAGACAGCTAGTTTGAAAATCTGAGTTCCCTTGCAACCCCAAATGGCATGTCACAGCCAGCATAATGCAAAGACTGCACTGGGACAGTTACTGCTGCACTTTGCAGCGCATATATTCACCTGCAGGCTGTTTGCTGACCAGCTTGATGTGTGTTGCAAATGCAGTTGCATAGGTATGATCATGACCAGTTGAGAGCTCGCGCATTCAATTTGTTGACACACGCACTGTTAACCTAGTTATGATGTACGGTACATACCCGTATGTTGCCATGCCAGCTTCTTGGACAAGCCCCTCATGTGTTGCTTGAGACAGGTCTTGCAAGGATTAGCTGCAGGATTGTATTGCAACTAAATTCAGCACATGGAGATCACATCTTGAATGCGACAGCACACATGCCAGGTTTGGTAACATCAGTGCTAGCGCTGTTCTTCTGCTGCACATTTGTGGTCATGGTATGGCAGCCAAGCATTTGCATTAGTACTGTCAGCAAGTGCCTAACTGCGATGATTTGACACGCAGAGTGCTTCACTTGTGTACAGGCGCTCTCTCAATCAGACAACAGATAAGCTGACTTGCACTGGTACGCAGCTTTGTGCCTATCGCGGACTAAAGCATAAAACATAAACCAGCCACTTGCAAGTATCAATCAGAGCAAGCCCAGCAACTGCATGTCACAAATACGTTGTTCACTCACAAGCAAGTCTCTGCTGCGATGACGCACTTCCACACAGTGACACTTTCGATATGACAAATGATTTCTAGGGCTGACCCCAATGGATGTCTGCTGGCTACTAGGCAGCAGTCCTTGGCTGCTTCTGCTTACAAAGGCTTTTGTTATAATGCCAATTGGAATGAACTTTTGCTTTTCTACCCACGTGCACTAGGTGCTGCTGGCCTTGGTGACTGCCTTGGTACCTTCTGTGACTGCGTGCTTTGACAATTCACCAGGCATGAGAAGCCTCACTGCACACCATGTTGGGAGTCAGTAATCCAATCTTGTTAAGAACTCACGCTGATGTTTCTGTGACATGGGTCAGAGTCAGCTTAGGGTAAACCCTAAACCCCAAAAAAGTTCTGAAAGTCTTTGCAGTCTACACAGTATAATGTATACGCATGAGTGTACAAACTGCCAAGAAGATGCACACACCCACAGTTCGTGCCTCTCATGTTGACAGGTCAGCGTTCTTGCTGATACAGCACAGTCTGTATGCCTCTGACATGTTCCAGAGATGCTATGTGTGCGCATGTGTCTGAAGCTCAGAACAAAGTTTGCATGCCCATGTGCAGTTTGAATCTGCCGCCTTGACAGAGTTGCCTTTGTGCTGATGCCTACAAAGCAAGCTCATAGACTCAAGCTTCGAAAAGTGAATACCTACAGTTTGGATTCCTCGGCTTGACAGGGTGGCGTCCTTGCTGATGCGGCACAGTCTGGATGCCTCGACCATGATCTGATTGTGGCATGTGTGTGTATGTGTCTGAAGCTCAAAACTTAGTGTGCATGCATACCTGTTGTCTACATCTTGCAGCTGTATAGGGTAACTACAAAGTAATCTCCTGCTGCTGTAGTCTGCATGAGGTTTGTACACATACAACATCAAATGTGTACATACCTGCTGTTTGGATCTCGCGGCATGACAGGGTAGCTTTCCTGCTGATGCTGCACAGTCTGGACGCCTTGACCAGGACACATTTGTGTGTGTACGTGTGTCTGAAGCTCGGAACAAAGGCGGCATGCATACCTGCAGTCTGGATCTCTCGGCTTGACAGGGTAGCTTTCTTGCTGATACGGCACAGTCTTGAGGCCTCCACCATGATGCGGTCAAACATGTCTGTAGCAAAGGTCTGCATGACTTGCATGCCTTGCTTTGAGATGCCCACGTCTGGATGCACCTCTTTCAAAACTCTGCATCAAACACACACCACAATGCTTGACTTGTCACCATAGTGCTTGACTTGTCACCACAATGCTTGACTTGTGACCATAATGCTTGACTTGTCATTACAATGCTGGACTTGTAACAATAGCAAAACATGTGGTCAAGGTGACAATGCTAACGAGGGTGCAGTCTGCACAATGGGTTTGTCGTGAGCTGCAGATGTCAATGTATTCTGATTGCAAATAGCTCATTGTAACCATGATGTGAGGGCATGGGAAAGCTGCACAACATGCAACAGTCTCTCTGAGCACAAGCAGTCCTAGCATCCCAGCACATGTGTCAGGCAACTGGAATGCAGCGGGCTGAACTGAAAGGCGTGTCCACAGGCTGCAGCTTACTTATAGATGTAGGTTTTGTACGTCTCTCCAGAGCGCTTTTTGCGCTTTGCAGCTTTGCCTGAGGGCCTGCCTGGCCTCTTGTTGGACCCAGCTTGGCTGCCTGCATCAGCCAACACAGACTTTGCATAGGAATGTTGTTACTCAAGAAGCACGACAGATGCTGTCACGGCATTTCTGGTGAACACAGCTTGGCTGCTGCAGGCAGCCTGCAGCAGCCAACAAACCCATTTTGCAAAGAAGTGCTGTTGCATATGAAGCACAAACAGCTGCTGTCATAAGACTTCTGGCAGACACAGCGTGGCCATCTGCACTTTTGAACAAAGCCTTTGCATGGGAATCTTATTGCATCTCGAGCAAGAACAAACAGTCCCACTACTTTGGTACTGTGGTTGTTGTGGGTCATCAGACTATTGACAAGAGCGTTGGGCAAAAGATGTGCATTTGCATGCAACTGTGTTGATGCAGACAGCAGCGCCGCAGTCAAATGCAGAAGCAGGCCTCAAACACTTTGCATGACAGCTGACATGCCTGTGGGTGTCTTGGGTGCAGCCCCTTGAGGAGGCTTGGTCGGGGTCTGAGGGGGTTTGGCTGGGGTCTGGGGGGCTTTGGCTGGGGTAGGAGGCACAGCCCCCGATATGGGCTCGGCATCAAGCAGTTGAGCATCTTCATCCCTCACAGATTGCCCTTTGGCTGCCTTCTTAGAGGCAGGCTGCCTTTCGCTAGTGGGCTCAGCTGCCCTTTTGGCAGCTGCCCTTCCCTTCTTGACTGGAGTGGCTGGGGCTGACGCTGCAGCTTTACCCTTGTCTGCTTGTTTGGTGCGGCTGCCTGACTTTGCATGAGCCTGAGTGGCACAGGTAGATGATGAGTTGAGGACAGTGCTATGATGGGTTGAATGGATGTTTGCACTGATGTACGCGCCACAACTGCAATCCTGCCACATCTTACTTCAGCTTAGCCACAAGTAGATCACTGCTGCATGCATATTGACAGAGCAACACAGGTAGAAGACAAGCATCTGTGCACATGATGATTGCTTACCGCATCAGCTGATTGTGCTTTGCTGGTGGCTTGAACTTGCTCTAAATCCTCAAGATCAGCGCCTTCAGCTGCAGACAAGAGGGTTATGTAAAGCTGTGGTTGCAGTCAAGAGCCAGCACATGCTTCAAAGAATCACAGCGCTCAGATCTCTGTATTGATCATCAAGAACAGACCTGCTGGAATAGAGCTCTCAGGTTCCTCAACATAAGGTTCATCCTGTGCCTCTTCGCCAGCAGTGTCAGCTGGCACTTCTTCAATCTGATGCTGGGTGTCCGGCACGACGTCTGCACGGGCTGCATTTGAGCCTGCAGCCAGTCGACCAGGGCCTGCCTCGGTATGACGCTTGGTTGATGACTTTGTTTTGCCACCTTGCAGCGGTTCGTGCAGCATTTCCTCTGCCTCTGATAGCAGCTCCTCTGCCTCTTGACTGTCTAGAGTGTCGTCTGCCAGCGGTTCGGCATCCGCAGCTTCCTGTGACGCTGGAAGTGCTGCGACCTTTGTGCCTTGGTTTCGATGGCTGACGGAGGATCGGGTCTGGCGACTTTCGACCACTTCCGCGACCGGACCCTCCTCGTCACCTTCCCGTTCGATGCGCACAACATCGATGTCTTCATGCGCTCGGGTCACGCGGGTGACGCGACCCTTCTTGCCCGAGCTAGCAGGGGTCGGCATGCTGTGCAGATGGCAAGCCTTGCAGGAAAGGTCTCAGAGATGACAATCACAGAAACGGGTCATTCGATCGACGATACGCCCCTTGACGTATATTGCAGTGTTACTCGCCAGGTGGACCGATCGCGAAGACCTTGACACCTCCTACGACATTGCACCGTTTCTCAAATCCATGCGTCAGTGAACACCTCTGCGAACTGCCCGTTGACTTCAAATCTTGACTTCCGGAAAGGCAAAATCGCAGTCAAATTTTTCTTGCGCGCGAAGCGCTGTCAACTGCAAGTCTCACACTCGACCCAGGTCCATGTTCGTCTCACCCGCGTTTGAAGAGCTCACAGGGACTTCTCCAGACAGAGCAAGTGGTGAACAAAGATCGCTCCCTTCGTCCGTGCACGATCCTTCAGCTATGGACGACTATAGCAGTGGCACAGCCTACAATGAGCAGAGAGGTCGCGGCACGTCTGAGCTAGACAGCTATCAGCGCGAGCTGGCACGACAGCTTTCAAGTGTTGATCAGCGGACTTTCCATGAGGTCAAGCAAGCAGTTCAGCTTGTGGTTCAGCAGCAAAGCGGCTCGAGCAGTCTGCAAAACCTCATTCAGGTGCAGCTGTTGCAAAGCAAGAGCTGGTTCAGGTTTCCTGCACAGTTGTACGCCTGTAGTCTAGAATGCGCCAGCACTTCACAGCATTAGCCAAAGCAGCATGCCGCCTACCTGCTCTGAGATCATAACTTGCAACCTGCAGGAGACCAGAGAGCGTATACATCAAGTCTTGCAAGGCCAGAGCCAAGAAGGACAGGGCTACTTTGCCTCTGTTGCAAACGCAGTCACTTCAGCTGGTAGTGCTATTGGTCAGTTTGGCAACCAGATCCTGGGTGGTGGGGAGGTGAGCTCATGATGCTTTGGGCTTTTGAACGTCTCTCAACAGCCGTCAATTTGCGCACATGCCCTGCAGATGTTCCCTTGCATCCTGCGCCTGTAAGTTGTTGTAGTGCTGGAGCAACAAAAGCTTTATATCACTCAGCTTGCTAGTGCCTTTTGATATCGCTGTTTCAAGCATTCAGCAGCTTTATATGCTTAGGCTAATGCACATTGACCCTTTGCAAGCACTGCAGCACATTGCCTTGCACTCACAGGTTGCCTTTGGTTCCCACGCCTGCCTTGCATTGCCGACAGCAGATGCCATTCATTCTGATTGCATGTTGGCTACTGACTGTTGCTTGTTGGTTGTGGCAGATACAAGAAGAGGTGACAAATGAGGACGCCTCCCTGAAGGCTGAGGAAGCATTGCAGCCATTGAGAGACTTTGCACAGAACCAGCAGTCAGGCAGGCAGTACAGCCAAAACTCAGCCCCAGGAAGCGCTTCTCAGCACGCAAGTCAGGCAGGGAACTGGACAACAGGCGAGACTGGCAGTGAGGCAGCAGACTCATACGCAAGGGACGCTACTGACAGAGCAAGGAATGTGCGTGAGCAGCAGCTGAATGAGATGAGCAACAACCAGTGTCAGATGCGTGGAAATGAACAGTCTGCGTTCTCAAGGGAGGAGGAGCTGTCTGCGCCTACAGGGTATTTCACAAGGCAGTCCACAGGTGGTCAGGAATCTGGCCCCGGCAACGAGAGATCGGCCTTTCAGCACACAACAGAGGCAGGCAACTGGACTACAGGGCAGACGGGAAGCGAGGCAGCACACACTTATGAGAGTGATGCCACTGACAGGGCACGCCAGGTTCGGGAACGCCAGATGGAGCAGGGTGCATTGCAGAATGCTGGCGATCTTCAGGTGAGCTCAAACAGTCACCCAAGCAATCAATCAATTGATGTCCAATCAGTGCGCATTGCAGGATGCTGGCCAGTTTACGTGAGCGCAAACAACCAACCAACCAATCAATCAATCAGTCACTCAATGAATTAATCGATAAATTCATTGATCAGTCAACTGGCCAATTGTCAGTCAATCAAGGTGCGTTGCAGAATGCTGGCAATCTTCAGGTGAGCTCAGGCCATCAATCAATCAGTCGATCAGTCCCCCAATCAGTTGTCAGTTGAGCAGGGCATTGAAGAATGCTGGCAATCTTCAGGTGAGCTCAAAACAGAGTCAAATTACGAAACAATTGACAATTGATCCATGTGAACATTGATCAATCAATCCATCAAGCAAGCACCCAATCAGTCAGTCAGTCTATCGTATAGTAAGTCGTCAAGTTAGAGCGGAAGCACCTGTCACATATTTGACACCACAATAACACGTGAGCTTGACATGAATGCACATCCAGAGCCTGCTGACAGCACCCGTCCTTGCAAGATCAACAGGCACAATAAACTCTTGTTGTAAGGACACTTGATGTAAGGACAATCTCGATGTAAGGACAGTGCTGTTGGTGACCAATTACTGCATTCCGGCTCTTTGAGTAAGGACAACTTGATGTAAGCACAAGTTTCTTGGTTACCAGAGCAGTCGTTACAACAAGAGTTTACTGTAATTGTATGCATTTGATTCTTTCGCACCCTCCACAGCCCAAAGATGCAGATTGTCATTGTGCGTTTGATGCTTCACAAGGTCTTGACTGTTGAGCCTATGAATCTGCTACCCAATACAATGCCTTGCAACACACAGCAGACGACAGGCCGTCTGATGCTTGACACACATTCTCTAACTCCAGATGATGTCTTGTTGCAGGAGATGCCTGTCGAAAAGTTCTCCAGAAGCAGTCACCATCAAAGTGAGACAAACTCCCTGCATGGAGATGCTCAGAGGGTTGGCCTCGAGGAGGCGCGCAGAAGGGCCAGGCAGCCATTCTGAGTGCAACATCTGGCGTGAAAAGCAACGGAATGGCAGGCAACAAGGAAAAGAAGAGTCTATGCCATTAAGCATCCTAATGCCAGCCTTTTTGTCAGTCGAGGCACCCTCCAGTTGCTGCGTTTAGAGTTTTAGCGGTTGCTGGTCTGAAAGCAGCACTACCACAGCAAGGATGGTACTGCACACTTGTGGCCTGTCCTTTGCCCTTACCTGTGCGTAGCAGCTGTTGTACTGTGTGTGATACAGTGACTTATGCCAGTGATCAGTTGTAGCAATTTTGGCATGCCCTCATGCCCAGCGTCAAACCAAAAGGCATGCATAACTGCATTGCAGTCAAGCAGAGCACTTGTGTGTTTCCTTGTTGTACATACATGACTCGCGCCAGGGCAGTACCTTGTGACACTTCTACTTCAGACTGCACGTGTGCATCCATATCGATTTCAGCAGCGACTTCAGTCATGCAACACTCAAGCTGGTGCTGATCGCCATCTTGCAACCACACTTTGGTCTGAGACCACGCCAATGCTGATGCAAACCAGGTCCTGTACATGTTCGTAAGTAGCTCATTCGTTTGACTTGCTTACAAGCCTTGACCCTTAGAGTCAATGTGAATCATACGCATGTCTTTTGTGCCAACTTGACATACTCCAGCCTTAGCTTTCAGGTGAACGGCTCTCCAAACACATCCTATTGATCAAGACATGAAAACCTTCTGCAAGTGCAAGCTGCAACTTGCAAAACGGCTGAAGGTGAACTGAAATCATCACGTAACTGACTACCAGCACGTGCGTCAACTGCTCTGCTTGATGGGTGTGATCAGCTACGTTGTCTGCAGCAAAGCAGATCAGGACTTGGATCCCTGCGCATTCCTGTCATCGCTGTTGTCTTTAGTAGTTGGCTGCTGATAACTGAGCTTAGACCACTGATAAGGGGTCAGCACTTTTGCATGCGAAAGCTTGCACTTTGTGCGTCTCGTACAGCGGTAGACAAGGCACTACAGCAGCGCATCTTGCACACGTGGGAAGCGTCAGCTGCGCCTGCAGCCGTTGCAGTTGCCGAGGAGGATCACAGAACCCGCTTATCAGCTGACCATGAACGCCGCATACAAGAGATGTTCAAGGCAAACGCAGACGCGAATGCAGAGCCTTCGCATTTGCCAGAATCCAGACGGCGACGCGACATGCCTTCTGCGGATGAAGTTGCAGCCAGGTTGACCTCCAGCAAAGGCGCTAGCTGCTCTAGCTCTCCATCAGGACCAGACTCAAACACAGGAGTTGACTGGCGAGAAGCTTTAGCCATGCTGCAAACTCCAGATAGGCAGCAGGCTCAGCAGAGTATGCTTACAGACAGCTTCAGGTATGTAGCCTTGGTTGCACGCACACAAAGCCGTTTCATTTTCAGCTTAGTCAAAAATCTGCACTGAACAATGCAGGCGGCAGCATACATACCTGAGGATTTCGCTCACTGAAAAATGCAACCTACGGTGCATGTACTGTATGCCTGAAGAAGGCACTGACCTAACTCCCACAGATGAGCTGCTGACAACCTCAGAAATCTTGCGCTTGGTAAGAAGCATTTGTCAGCAACCCAGCTCGGCTCTGCATGTCAAACGCAATTGCCTGCATATCTGTTGTCGTCATTGCTGCGCTATGGCTGAACCCCCTCGTCTGCACCAATGGGCGACTTGAAGCGCATCAAGTTTCACTGGCGTGTACGCTGATAAATCTACATTGATGCATTGCTCTGAACGCAAGATTGCATCCTGCACAAAATTTGTTATGTGGTCAAATGGCATGCTGCAGGCAAAGCTGTTTGTGGAGGGTGGAGTCACCAAAATCAGGCTGACAGGCGGGGAGCCCACTCTCAGGAGGGACATTGTGGACCTGACTGGCCAGCTGAATGCCTTACCAGGCTTGAGGTCCATAGGCATCACCACCAACGGCATCGCCCTGAGGCGCAAACTTCCAGATCTGCAGGCTCAAGGTGATACATCAAGCTCTGAAAGTTTGAAGTCACTTGTGGACCAGGCACTCGTAGCCTGTCGCTATGCAGGAAGGTTGCGTGCCCACCAGACAGATTCACGTGTGCTGAGGTTGTGATGCATTGTCCAAGGGACAAGGCCCTGTTTGAAAAACTGAAATGCCATTGTCAGCAGCTCTTGACAAAAGCACGCTGTAATACGCCTGACAGCTGTCAGCTCCAAGACAAGCGCTGCATACTTGTTCAAGCCTGTCCTCAGCACGGCTTTGCAAGAATCCTCAATGTCAAGAAGCTCAATAGTTAACACTGATGCGCTTGGGGCAGGGCTGAGCTTGCTGAAGTTCAGTTTGGACACTTTGCTGCCTGATCGCTTTGAGCAGATGATGAGGCAGCGAGGGCATGCGCATGTGCCTGTTGAATTTGAGTTTGGACACTTTGGTGCCAGAGGGCCTGGACAGATGCGCAAGCAGATACTAACACTCATGCTTTCTTGATACAGGGCTGAGCTTGCTGAATCTGAGTTTGGATACTTTGCGGCCTGACCGGTTTGAGCAGATGACGAGGCGGCGAGGGCATGGGCGCGTGCTTGAGACCCTGGATCAGGCGCTCCAACTGGGTTTTGATCCTGTCAAGGTAACAAGCAGTCTGTGCTCTGGCATTCCTGTTGTCACATCATGCGCATTGCAGGTGGCATGCATTGCAAATCAGGTCAACAGTCCATGAAATTGTCTTTTCACTTCTGGGTGCAGTATTCTACTATAGCCGTGGCAGCGTCTGCGCACATGTGCATCACATGAACATATCAGTCAACGGTCAGTGTTCTGTCAATGCTTGGAGTCCTGTCCAGTTTTACAGTTATGTCCAATTTTTCAAAGGCTGAAGAGCTGCACTCTCTGGATGTGAGTGCCTTTCGTGGCATGATCAACTGATCATTCACAAAGTTCTGATTGCCAACTCTATGTTGCAGTTCTGCTGTATCTATCTATGCAGGTGAATGTTGTGGTAATGCGTGGCGTCAATGATGATGAAATAGCAGACTTTGTTGAGCTGACCAGAGACCGCGCTGTGAATGTGCGCTTCATTGAGTATATGCCCTTTGATGGGAATGTGTGGTCTGACTCCAAGATGGTGACATACAAGCAGATGTTGGCGGCTGTGCAACAACGCTTTCCAGGTGGATTGCAGCGAATGCAGGTAATCTTCTGTCTGAGCTTTCAAAGCTTCTGTATGCACCTGTCTCGGTCATATGACCTCACTGATCGGTGGCTGAGGCTGGTGACAATGATGATGATGCATCTGCTTGATGCATAAGAAGCTGTGCAGCAACAGATGCCTGCAGATTTGAGACCTTGCAGATTGACTTACTACAACATACTGCACTATGTTTGTGTATCTGCTGCTGAAGACGCACCTCTGGTGTGATTTGCCCGGATCGTGTTATCTGCTTGTTCACGCCTTGTGCAGCCAAGCCTGTGAATGTTGATTTGTTTGTCTGCATGACAGGTCTGGCACACTTAAAACAGCAGCAGGATCTGCATACTAGAGCAAAGGCTGTGGCCCTGCTGAGTATGCTTGCATGTCTGCCAAGTGCCTTGCATCTGTCAATGATAGAAGAGCAAGACGCTGGAGCTTTTCAGCTTCAAGGCTTTGACACAGACTGCTACATGTCCACAGTGATCTTTCTTCAGTTACTGCACAGGTTTTGACATTCACAGATAGTCTTGAGGCAAGTGCTACAGACAAATCTGGCTCTGGCTGTTTTTCAGGATCCTAAGCATGAAGTAGCCAAGAACTTCCACATTCCAGGCTTCAGAGGCTCAGTGTCATTCATCACATCCATGACCAGCGCTTTCTGTGGGGACTGCAACCGATTGAGGCTCATGGCTGACGGCAATCTGAAGGTACACCACTAAAGTGACTGCACTGCTTACCATTAAATGTTCTTACACAGATTCTGATGTAGCCAAGATAGAGTGATTGCTTCCCAATTGCCTTGTCCTTGTATCAAGAATGGTGTCATAGCAGGTGTCCTTGTCAAAAGAAAATTCAGTGACGTGCACAATAGCAATTTGCGTTGAAGCATGATTCTTGACAGGCTGAGCGTGAGAATGGAATGCTGCTGCAGTGCAAAGTGGCAGCAAGCTGCTTAGTCTTGGCAATAAGTGTGCATCAATCTGTTTTTTTGTCCGTTCTTGGAGCATCTCAGCACGCGCTCTGGCAAACATTCAACTCCACTTTCGCATGTTTGTGAAGTGAACTGTGTCCCAGTTTTGCACCAAATGCATCGTGAAAAGCTTCACGGCATCAAATAGATCGGAGGCTCGTGTGCAGGTCTGTCTCTTTGGGTCAAATGAAGTCAGCTTGCGAGATGCAATGCGAGAGGGGGCTAGTGATGATGATTTGCGGGTCATCATATCAGCTGCTGTGGACAGGAAAAAGGCTGCTCATGCAGGGATGTTTGAGATAGCCAAAAACAAAAACAGAGCCATGGTTCACATTGGTGGTTGATGACACTTTTTGTGTACCATTGAAGTCAAGACCTGCCAAAGCTGCTAGTTGTCAGCAAAAGTGTACAATAGCAAAGTGTTTGAATTCATTACATTCTGTATGATTTCATTTGAGAGTTTGCATGCAGTTTTAGTCGAGGCTATAGTGATGTGCTAGGCCCTACCATCTACTTCACTGAGTCGTTGCCATTAGTTTGCCTTGACTTGGTTCTCAATGGCCGAGCAAAGATTGACTCCCATCTCATCAGACCAAGCTCAGGCTGAAATTACAGTTTTGAGGTAGCAGCGCAAGTTTCAGGCTGCTTGATGTGTGGCCAGACAGCATCTTCTGAATGTCTACAGTCAGACATTGCTGTGCATATCATGTGGGCAGGATGGTGTGTGAACACTTAGACATTCATGACGGTGTTCTAATAGTATGACCAGCCACACAATAGCTGTTTGGGTAAAATTTGCACATGCATCTGCAGAAACGGCGCTGACAGTCATGCAAGTAACGTTCAGGCAGACTGCATGCTGTATACCATACAGAGCAGCAATGGTATTGTCTGTGTTGGTCTGCATTTGTTCTTTCACGACTTGGCCGACACTTACTTTGCATATATGGTGCTTGCTTGAAACCCAGTGGCTTTGTGTTTCAAGTACCATAAATGTGGGCTGATCGGATGACATTGTGGGCACACAGCAACACTGTCAGATCTACAGCAAGGTATTGTACAACGTCAGGGATACATGTGTCTGCCTCTGTTAGTAATTCTGTAACAAAGCTTGCAATGTCTGCAGCTGCTGTAGCTGTAGCAGCTGATGATGCCCTGCTTATGATACATAGTACTTTGCAAACAGGTTCTCTGGTTTTGTCATTGCCTTAAACTCCAAAGCATTGCCACTAGGATCCTTGAAAAACATGGTCCATTGCTCGCCTGGCTGACCTGCATTGCAATCCACAGTTGCAGATGCTGGCATCACAGTCACATAGAGGGCCTTCTTAGGGGTCACTCATCCCATCTAGTCCAGTGCAAGCTAGCATAATGGTGCATTGGCCACCTGAGGTCTAGTCGTGCACCAGATGGCATTTTGCACTGCCGAAATCCAACTAAATAGAAGACACATGTGTGCTGCCATGCAACTGCAGCCAGTCAAGCTACGAAGAATCAGCAGCAAGTGTGGCAAAGCAGATCTGCAGGCTGCTGCAAGGTGCTTTTTGCAGCGCAGCTGCCTGTGCTCATGGCATGCATACTTCCTGGTGTTAATTGTGCAACATGATAAAACCAGGGCTGACTGGTCACACTGTAGCGCTACACCTGCACTGCTGCTGTGCACATTGCCTGCCTTACCTGCAAATCTCAAATGTGGCTTGATGACGAAGTTCACGCCGGCCTGCTTCACACGATCTGCCAGAATGTGAAACTGCTCCACAGACAAAGCCAGGCCAAAATGTGGAACTGGGACTGGATCGCCATCCACGGCATTTGCAGATGCACTAGCATTGTAACCCTTGACATGATGGCAAACAATCTGATGACCAAACAGATTATAGTCAACCCAGCCAGCAGCGCTTCTTCCCTCTGGACAGCCTAGCAAACTGCAGTGCACAAAACGCTGTGTCCAACACCTCATGAGTGACATCAAGCAAGATGTCTTATTTTTGCTTATTTGGCCTTGTGCATCTCTTCTGTGCTGTGATGTAGCAACTGTATATAAAACTGCTTGCCTTCCGTAAAAGCTTTTTGTATCTTCAAGATTGCTTACAGGGAAGGCAAGGTGGAATGGGGGCATGGCACTGCTTTGAGACTCTGCTGCAGCTGCTTGATGTTGCACCTCTGACGCTACAGCCTACGGTCACCTTAGCCTTAAGCGCAATTAGTAACGTAGAAGCCATTTGCAGGCATGTGAGTGTGTACCTGTGCTACGCTCTGCCGTTTTGCGTGACCGCAGTGTTGAGATTGTCTGTGAGCAGGTGATCGAGCGTGTTGCGTACGACTTGCGGCACAAAAGTTGCCGACAGGCGCGCATCGTGAACATGATATACACGATGCAGCAGTTGGCATGTTGATCGCGAACATCGGACCAGGCGCTGCCAGCTTTGCGCGCAGGTGCACTTGTCCAAGTCGCCTCTGGCTGGTTTCTGGGCTGGAAATTTTGGCTCCTTTTGAATCACTTACTTTGAATCAATTAGCTGTCCTTGGGAAGTCTACACAGGAATCAACAGACAATGTCAAACATGAACACAACGCAACACAGACACGCAACTGAAACAAATCAGCATTAAATTTTCTCAAGCGTTGAAAACTTGTCAACAAGGCGTTTTTAGCAAAATTTCAAGGTTCACTATTGTAATGATATAAAACTGAATCAGATCAGACTACATTTTCATAGCGATTACGCTTTGATAATTTCAGCAATCATACTCAAGGGCCTCATGGTATGCATGGACAGTCATTATGCATGTGCTTGTGCTGGCTGCGGCTGTCACATAGAAGCCTTACGTATGTATCATACAGGCATATAGTATACAGGCATAATTATCTGAACTTGGCTTTCTGGGCAACCTCATTGAGTGCTTTTCTCACAGAACCTGCATCGTCCTCTACGAGCACGCCAGCCTTCCAACAGCCTGTCCTGTCACCAATTGCTTTGTTCACAGCCCGCTCAGCATCCACAGCTTCTCTGCAAAACACTCAAGAGCTATGGCAAAGTGTCTGGCTCGCACTTTATTCACATTCTACACTCACATTTGTCACTCATGTCCTGCGCTGCCTCTACTAAACGGAGCTCCTGTTATGACGCCAAAAGGCGTAGACTTTCATCTTCTCATGGTGTCTAGTACGTTGTTGAGCCTAAAACTTGTGCATGGCAACCAAAACATCAAAGACAGGCTGCTCAGCATCCACAAACTTTTCCACAATCCAAGCGAGACATTCTGGCCTACAAAATCTTTGTTGCACAACATGCTACCGAATGGTGGCATCATGTTTTGCTACCTAGGAAAGGCCGGTCTCATGCTCAATTGACAACCCTATTTGTGCTAAAACTGGACTGTGACAGTTGCAGCGTATTAAATGCAGCCATGACACACAGCTGCATCACTGGAGCAACAGTGTATTTGCGGCACAAATGCTTACATGTTGCTACAATGTCTTGGCGATTTTTAAAGCTTGCGTCAGTGCAGTTTCGGGGCTTCGCTTCCAGATCATCAACTGAGTAAACATGACATCACAGATGGTGGTGTCTGTAATAGGATACACAAGCTGAATGTATGATAATGCATAAGCTGATTCCAACAGCTGCCAGGGGAGTGGTTTCTCTTGCTGACCCTGCCTGTTGCGCTCGATATGGTTCTGACCAGACACCAGCAATGAAGGCCAAGCTCAACTAGCCAAATGGTCAGTGGTTCAGCACAAGGTACGCCGTTAGCGCCCAAAACAGAAGTGTCTATCAGTAGAGGCAGATGGAGAAGGAGGCAGTCCATAGCCAGATTGAGAGTGCAATGTGGAGAGCTGAAAGCTCTCTGAGAGCCGATCTCCTTGGACAGTTCACACAAGCAGCATGATTGAGATGCAAGCAGCAGGTTGCAGGCAATGCATGGCTCACCTGTTGCCCTTCCAGCCCACATATCTAGCTAAGGACTGACTCCCCATAAGTCTGCTGGCTTTGATCCTGATGGCTTGATCATCCCACTTTGGCAGATACTGCTCACTGATATCCCTCCAGTTGCCAATGCCATGCTTCTCTATTGCCTGCAAAACAGAACAAGTTCAAGGCATGGTTATGGGCTGCAGGGCAGGACAGGACAGGGCGGGGCTAGGGGCAGGGCAGGGCGAAGGGCAGGGCAGGGCAAAGCAGGCCTACAGATGCGGGGCAAAGCAGGGCTATGGGCTGCGGGGCAAAGCAGGGCTATGGGCTGCAGGGCATAGCAGGACAGGACGGGGCAGGGGGAAGTAGGGCAAGGGCAGGACTCCGCAGGGCTTTAGGACAGCAGTCATGAACTGCTTGTGTTGCACAAAGGCTTCAAGCTCGTTTTTGTCAAAGCAGACATACAAGTAAAATTAACAATGCATGGTTCTGCATTCCTGTGCCATCTGTGTACTGGGTTAAAGGCAGTGAACTGTGTCTTTTTAAAAAGATCATTGTGCAGTGAGGGTAATGCTGTACCTCATATAGCAGGTCTCTTTCAGCATTGCCCCACTTTTTGTCATCGACTAGTACAACCTGTAAATTGACAGCATAGCATTGCGTGAGACACTGCAGCAACACAGCACACTGCCTGTGACTCGCAGTTTGCCTTCTTAGGTTTGAAGAACTCCTGATTGATGCAGCCATCTTCAGCCAGCATTGCTGCAGGGCTGAAGGCATTCCGCATGTCATGAACCCATTGCAGCCGCTCAGTCTTTTCTTCTTGAGGGACAGTGGCAAGCTGGAAGTCAGCCAAAAAGTGAGAAACATTAAGACTTGAGTCAGTTTTGTCAACTTCGATGTGAAGATCTGACCTGTTGCTCACGCCCCTGCAGGACAGCTGCTGATGCCATCACGTATTGAGGTGCACAAGCTAGACCTGATCACTGCTGATCAAGCCCATAATTGCAGACAAACTAGAGATCAGGAATCGGGGTATTTATAGTAGCTGATGGCAAACAAAATGAGTGGTACCAGACACCACCACAATCGCTGTTGAGCTATTCACGCTTGGCTGGACTACTTGCGGTGTTAGCAGATGCTGTCACGGCTAGTGCCACTGTAGATGACTCTGATTCAATTCGATCGAAGCTCAGATGTAGCAAACGGACAGCGCAAGTACATCAGTATGCTCTCCCTGGGTCTGTAGGGCAGCTCCAACGAGCCGGGCAAACCCGTCAGTGCTCCGTAACGCCCTCTGCTGAGGCACTGCGGGGCAATCATCTAGATTCCGAATTTTGACCATTTGGCCAGATGCCGCAGCGGGGAGATAGAGAGAGACATGGTTTGCCTGCAGTTCTCGTCATACACGACAGGGCCTGCTGTCACGCAGACTGGCTGGCGAACAACATCGGGACATTAGAGGGGCAGTCGCGTGCCTGCGCAGTGCTCCTGCTAATCAGGAACGCAGCGCCTCACAAAGAGCTTAGCTGTCATCACCTGTCTCTGCTTTCCTCCTGTAACACTCCGTCGGTCAAGCAGCACGGCCCTCTGATTGAACACTCAGCCCGCCAGTAGTTGCATGGTCACCTGAGGGGGGCAAGCTGGGTGAGCTAGCCGACACGCGCCTTGTCGGTAAGTTGTGCACCGACTTCACTGTGATACGACCCTGCTTGTACGATGCTGAGAGTCGCTGTCACACATGTTCAATGTTTGCTTGTACAGTCATCCATCTTTGCACTCTGCTATATACACGTCGACAGCCTGCTGCAAAGGCGTCCTGCAGCACAACCTGCTCTGCCACTGCTCTACTTTCAAGTTGCAAGGTCACTTTGCTGTATCACAACAGGTTGCCACTCAAAGTTGTCATCTCCAGAAGATTGTCGAGCCTGTGTCCGTATGCAGCTGACTTTGGAGATATCTCTGCTGCAAACCCGTCTTTATTTGCAGTGCTTGTCCACAGACTTGGAGCAGTGAGTTGTCCAGCAGGGTGACATGAGCCTTGCAAGTTTGCGGCAGTTTTTGTCAGAGAAGCTTGGCGAGAGAGATGCCAGGCGCTTCCGGGAGGTGCACCTGCAGAATTTGCTAGACAAGGAGTACACTGATGCAAGTGCTCTGCAAGACGCCACGCGCGAGGGCTTGCAAACCCAGCCTGCTCTACCTGCTGCATTGGTGGATAAACTTTTGAAAGTATTTGGGCAATCAGGTGATTTGAAGGCCTGCCTTGTCAAATTACATGTGTTGCATCTCTTGCCTCTCGTTTGGGCCAAAAGCCTGCATACAGACAGCATGCATGTTGCTGTGTGGGAATGCAGTGCCACACTGGCTACACTGGCGCCTTGACCACATGTGTGCCTTACCTTCAGGCGGGCCCCAAACAATAGCCGTAGACAAGACTGCAAGGAAAGTTGCACAGCTTGCACAGCTTGTCCAAGGCCCACCACCTGCCTTTGATGATTTGGAAGCCTTCCTCTTTCAGCATACAGAAGTTAAGTTGCCTGTGTTGGATGCCAAGTACTACAGCTTGATTGCTGCTAATGAGGCGCTCATGTCAAAAACTGAGCCTGCGTCTATGTCTGGGGCAGAAGCACTGGCAGAGGTGGTGACAGCAGCCCTCCGTATGGAATATGAGCCTGTTGAAGATGAAATTTCGCTTGCAGGTGCGCAAACAATGTCCTGCATCACTTTGTTTTGCTTCTACTTGTGGTCAAGGATGTGGTGTTGCGTCTGAGACCTATAACTTGCACATCACGAGGTAAGATGTGTATTGACAAGCTAGTGCATGTTTTTCTGACTGATGGCAAGCGCATAGCATGCTCTGACCTATTTTATTGCAGCCCTTGGGTAGAGCATGTGCAGGATGCCTGTTGATGGTATTGGCACAGTCAGACTTAGCACAATGATGATCGAACTTAACATAGTGGTAATGCAGGCTTCGTGGATATGCTTCTGTGGCACATCTGGAGGTGTATGGACATGTACGACCAAGGCCCCAAGCTTGGTATGCGCCGCAAGAGGAACTGTGCTGAAGATTCTGCAACAATCAAGGGCAAGAAGCCTGACTTTTTTCTCCTTAGCTCTAGGGCATTGTTGTTCAAAGGAGAGGACAAAACATCTGAGGTTGACCTTCAGCAGGCACTAGAAGAACTGAGTACCAAGCTGAAAGATTGGGGGGCCGCTGTCCATGGCAAGGTGTGCAAGCTAACACACCCTATTGCCATGCACAATGCTGCGTGGTCTGTTTTTGCATATAACGATATGCAAAATACCATGTATGTCCTCAAATTTGGTTGTACATGTAGTACGCAGCATTTATGTTTTTGTTTGTCTCTTTGTAGGTGGAGTACCTTTTGTGCTATGCTTGCGCTGGCTCCCAGTTCCAGATGTGCTCCATGCAACTAGGGATGTCAGGGTCGACATCCACTGTCCCTAGCCATATTGGAGGACAGATTGCAGATCGTTTCCATAGCAGTACAATGTTATTGGGTCATGAAGGCGCAGACCAAACAGCTGCCTGCAATGTTTTTGCCTGTGGGGCGCATAGAAAGTACCACATTCAGCATGGTACAGATTTTTGACAATTTCGTGCAGAAGCGAGTCACCTTTTTTGACGAATTTTGGCCTCACGGACGTTGCCAGCTAATGCAAAAAGTATATGCAGCCAGCAAGGACTGTCCTTTTCTCGTACATGCCCTGCAGCCACCCCATGCTTCCCAGAATGGGAAACAGTACATTGTAGACTTGGAACCGGTTGGGCAGCCAGTTCTCAGCAAGCATTCTGATCAGAGGCCGAAGTGTTCACATGAGTTGAAGAACAGCATCAGGTGTGCAACATCATTTCACAGACGATGAGTATTCGATGTGCCATGCATGGATTTTGTGACCTTATCTGCCCTGCATGTGTCGTTGCTCTGTTGCTGAGGTGTGAACTGGTTGATGTGCAAAGGATTCTTTTGTGTGTGGCGTGTGTGGCCTAACAAATCTTGGAGGGTCTTGTTTGTATGCAGGTGTGCACTTCATGCTTTGAAGGTGTTGCACCAAGCTGGCTTTGCACATACTGACTTACGGTGGGAAAACATCATTCTGAAGCATGCCGGTCAGTGGATGCTGATCGACTTGGAATTTGCTTGTGTGTTGAACAGCATCCCTTTCACGCCAGAGGGTGAGCCCATGTCTTGATGTTCTTTGTATGTGAATGTATGTCCTCAAATGCATGCCTTAGAAAACACCAGAGCAGAATGCCCAAAACATGTTTGCAACCACCAGCGTGCAGCCTTATTGGCACAGCACCAGTTCTGTCCAAAGATAATGTCAAAATCATCATTGAGTCTCAACACAAAAGCATCAACATTGCCTGTCCAAGACTGAATTGTCACGTCTAGTGTGCAAACTCCTACACACTTGGCTTTGCTACCATTTGCCATTCGTAGACCAACTGACAATGCCTTGACTTGCAATTTATGCTTCTTGATGAACTCCTCTGCCACATAGCAATGTGAAGCACCAGAATCAACCAACACCNNCGCTTCACTGGCCATGGCTGCCATGGTGGTTGCCGTTCTTGTTCTGCAACAGCACGAAACACCATCTTCAGCGTACTGTCACTGACAGCATTGGCAACTGGCAACGCATCAAGCTGTGCAGCTTGTAGCTCGGCACCAACTGGCATTGCACACTTTGCAGCAACAGGTATTGCATTTGCACCAGTCACAACTCTCTTGACTGGTGGGGCAACCAAGACATCTTCCTTGCTAGGCAAAGCAGCAGAATTTACCTGACCAGCATTTTTAGATGGGCATTCGCGGGCCCAATGACCCATGCCACCGCATGCATTGCATCGGTCAGCTTGGCCTAGCTGCCTTGGCCTGTATTGGCCTGGACCCCTATACGGTCCCTTGCCTTTACCCTCATAGGGCTTGGAAGGCCCCTTCCCCTTGTCATTCCTGTTGTAGGGGTTCCAACGTTTGTTCTCAAACCTCCCACTCCTCTCAAAACGCTCTTCAGAGCCCTGAGACCCAGCAACTGCCAAGTTAGCTTCCACATTAGTGGCTGCCTTGACAACAGTGTCAATGTCCATCAGCACACTATGATCAGCAATGCCTTGCAGTTTGTCTACTATGCGCTTGCTAAGCCCTTGCAAGAACCAGGTGGCTTGTGTGGTCTTGTCAACTTGATGACCCACAACAATCCTGTTTGCCAACCCATGGAATTTGGATGCATATGACTCCACTGTCAACTCAGATTGCTTGCACTTTTGCAAATCAGCTCTTGCTTTCAAGCTGTCTGATGGCTTAACAAAGCGCTTGCAAAATGCATCCTTGAAAGTCAAGAAAGGAGCATCAGCACCTACAGCACTATCACCCTCATCACGCCACCATGCCAATGCATCGCCCCTCAGAAAGGTGATAATCTTTGACACTGGCTTATCAAAGTTTTCGGCCTGTGCCCAAAGCTGTGCAACATACAACCAGTC
>BDIU01000130.1:0-83639 GCA_002118135.1 Trebouxia sp. TZW2008
TGTGTGTGTGTGTGTGTGTGTGTGTGTGTGTGTGTGTGTGTGTGTGTGTGTGTGTGTGTGGATGGTGGCCTGTTGACCTTCATAGCTACTGTCAATTGCAATTGTCGCTATGGGGTCGCTGCCTTGTATGTTCTGCTTTGTACGTTCAGCTGGGCTTGTAGCTCTGATTGTGAAGTTGAAATTGGCCCCTGTGGCTTCTGCTTGTATGCTGTGCACTATTTTGATGCATTTTGAAGCTTTCAAGCTTGTCGGCAGCAAAGCTTATTAAAGTAGATTAGCAGTCCCTACAGCCATTCTTATGTAACAATCCACTGACAGTCAATACTGTTCCTGACTTGCTGCATTGCACGTTCACAATGCATGCACAACAAAAGGTGCCACCTTTTGTCAAACTCATGCACACTCTTGAGTGCCAGTTTTGAACATCCTTTGGGTCAGGCTGTTCATGTTCATGTGTGCATTTGGCAGTGTGGTGCAGCTGGTGCTTACGCATGTCTTCAGAGACCCCCTTGCTGGTGAGTGTGCTGCAATGTCACATCCTTGCCCCACTTGCACTGCTACTTTGATCAGGTGGGCTGCAGGGTCCTTCTAGGATTATGCCATAAAGCGCAAAGAATGTCACTTGCATGACAGTTTGGGCTGCTAAAGGTCCGGCTGACTTCTTATGTGAAAGCTGCGCACATGCAGATGCCTCACATGTGCAATGTACAGCTACACTGACAGACTAGATTGCATTGCCCTTAGCTCAGAAGGCACCAAGTCAACAAACTGCACAAAATTGTGCTGTGCCTTTGCTATTTGCAATGCCTGGCTTTGTGGAACCAGCTAGGTCATGGCAGACAAAAGTGCTTCAATAACAAATTGGAATTGCTTTCTGCGGTTTGTTCCTGTTATCAAGGACTGAGTCCAATGTGCCACACAGCATAACATATGCAACTGCTCTATGATCAATCGTCTGAACTGCAAGACCTGCAGCCCTATTGATGTGGTAATGAGGCTTCCAACAACAGTCTTGATAGGAAGCATCAGAAAGCTTGGCCATGTATGTGCTGCATATTCACAGCCAGCCAGGTTGCCAAATTTAGAATGGCACCAGAAGCTAACACTGAAATCTGCAATCTGCAGCTGCAGCTCATACAAGCAGCTGCAACAGCCTTGAGGAAAGCATAGGCATGTGCAGCACAGATCACTTGGTCTGCAGACCTGATCATCACATGAAGTACTGCACTGCAGCAAACAGCTGCCTGACAGCAGAATAAAACATGATGTGCATGTTAGCCTGCCTTTTGCGCCTACAGTATAGCATGAAGTCAGCGTTTTCAGACAGTCAGGTAGCAGCCGATGCACCATACACGTTTGGTGCTGCAGCCTGAGCAATGAATGCACTTGTGGATGCCAACACTACACTCCTACTCTGGGTCCTCTGCTGGTGCTTGCTGACTCAGCTGGTCTAGATGATGCAGTCCAAAGTGCCTTCCTGCAGGCGAGGCACTCTTTTTTGCTACAACGCGTTGCGTGCATACCGCCACACATGCAATGGCCATGGCTTCACTGCCAGCATGCCATCTGGACTTGCTTACTCAGATTGCCTAAATGCTGCAGTCCAAAGTGCCTGTGGGCACGTGAACCACTTCTTCCTTCTTTCTTCTGCATTGCACTGCCCAGATGCTGCCTTCTGCTTTATGCTGTATCAATTTTCTATGTCTAATCATGCCGATAAACACTTATGCCATGGCACCAGCGCATAGTGCACACTGTGTGCCACCTGTGCTGTGTGCAAGGTTGGACATCAAGTGCTGCACTTGTCCTGCTTCAGACTTCTGGTGCTTCACAACCATATGCAATACAGGTCCACATCTGTGCTGATAGACTTCTGGGACTGCACAATCATATGCAACACAGGTCACACCTGCGCTGATATAGCTTTGTTGAAACTCATTCATACGGTCAGAAATATGACAAAGCACAAAGCAGCAAAATTTGCCATTGGACATTGTGCTTGCATTGCCTGAACCAAGTCAGCACAGGTACATGCAAGCTGCAGCCTTGCATACATATTGCTGCCGCTGCTTAAGCTTGTCTACGTGCAAAAGCTGAATACATGCATGACCGAAGGTGCAAGAGGCAAGCTCATCTGCCAAGAGCATTGGCACGCTCACCTTCCCTGTGGAAAGGTCTGGTGATATAGTTGGTGATTGGCTGGTCCGCTCATCATAGCTATTATGAATGGCCAGAACTCGCCAGGTAGATATGCGCAAGTTGCCCTGCCTGAGCACAGTTGAGCAATGGCCACCTGTATGGTTTGTGGTGTCATCAGGCAGCAGATGCAGGATAGTTCCCACTGGCAGCTTGACTGTTGATTACATTCAAGAACATTGCGTTTGCAACCTGTTGCCAGGGTGAGGTTATCTACCCTGAGGCTGCCAGCATTGAGGCCTCTGAAGCATGTCTGCCACAGTATGCTGAACAGCAGGCCATCTCTTAGCAACAGCAGCTGCTCCTGATCAGTTGACTGGCCAAGGCAGCTGAGCACACTGCGCAGCATATATATGTCAGCCTCTGTCGGTGGCACAGCCCCTTGATTCTGACAGCCAAGGTCCGCAGCAACATTTGCACACCCTTGACCTGTGTGCTGTACATAGGGTCGCCTGGTTGGGCTGCTCCATCCCAGGTGCCTGTCCTGCCATGCACTTTCACACTGCACCAACATCTGCATGATTAAATGCAAATCTTTTTATGCTTGCCTGGTCATAGCTGTGTGCAAGCTGCAGATTTTGATGCTAGCATCTGCCACTGTCCATGTACACACAAAGCCTGCCTGCATGTTAAACTGCATTTGGCTTACTTGCAAGGTCTGACTATGAGCCAGGTGCAGAAGGCAAACTCACCTGCCATGAGCATTGGGACAACTCTGCAGGAGTTGTCAAGCTCAATAACTTTTGCTACATCGCCTGGTTTGTCATCCATTGCTCAGGCTGCAGCCTTGAGTACGGTGCCCCTGTTATAAAGATCGAGCAGACTCCAGGTGAGATCATTGCCATGATTGCCTGCACCTTGCATTCCTGTCAGACATCTGAGCTCCTCATCTGATGCTTCATTGAGGCGGGAGGCATAATGCCGAAGATACACAGCTTGTTGATGTCTACATTTACTACGACTTGGCTAGGTTTGGACGCCATGTTGCCCTCAAAACTGAGGAGGTTGACATTGCACGCCATCAAAGGATGTCAGGCATATGTACATGTACATCATCAAGGGTTGTGAGCTCTTGATAGTGTTTTGAATGGACACATACCCTGAGCTGCAGTGAATGCATGCACTAGTGGCACAAGTACAGAATAGCACTGCCCAAAGGCAGCACTAAGCCCTGCTGTAGCAGGACTAAGGTCCGCTCTTGGGCCCTACCGTGATGTTTTATGCTACATAAATACAGGGGACACAAGCATCTTCGGGGTCTCTCCTGCTCAACACGGCTACTTGACAATCGGGGCCAGCCAGGCCAATGTGACAGCGCAGAACATGCTAGCAGCAAATCTGAGTCCTGATGCCCTCAATGAGACGTTTGCTCAAGCAGTCCTGCAGGCCAGTGAGTCATTATAATCTCCATTTCAGTGTTTGAATCTCTGCATATCTTGTCAATACTTGCACAGCGCGTGTGATGCATCGGCCCCATTGTGTTGCGCCTTTCACAATCTAAAGTGCATGTCTTTGATCCATGCTCTAAAGTCCTTCCATGTTGCATACAATGTATTACATATTGCTTTTGTATGGTGAGATCCAGTGACTTCTCTTTGTAAAGATTGCTCCTGTCACCAAGACAAGTATCCTTACATCAACTTGTCCCTGCTCAGAGTGATCATTGCAGTTGGAAAGCAGTGATTGGCTGCCAGAGAGAGAGATTACATGCTTTGGCCAGCCAACAAGTCTGATCGCGTGTGTCAAAACCTGATCAAATATTGAGACAATCAAGGCAATCAAGAAGTTGCATTGCGCTGACATCAAGAACGTCTTTACATCGTGTGTCCTTACTAAGGGAGATTACTGAGTCTGTTACGTATTGCATACTGAGCATTGAGTGTGAATTACTGCTGCAGGCCTGGCAGCAGCTAGATGCTGGTGACTTGACACTGCCATTCTGGTTGCTGCTGATGTGACAGCCTCAAGCCCTGCTGCTGTGGCTGCAGCATTTGCCCAAGTAAGCGTTACTACTTTGTGCAGCTCGTTTGCAATTGCTGTCAAGTTTGCGTTGTGCGTGGTTGTTCATTGGACCATGCATGCAAGCCAATTAGTACTGTCAAATGCATGAGACTCGCTCAAGACTGCTGAGCATTCAGACTTGGAGCAAGGACACAAGGCTTCTGTAAATGGAAAAACATCGAGTTTCACTGCAGAACTGCACATCAACTGTTCATAGATCTAGCTGTGAGTAAGCAATTTCATCCATGCAGATCACTAAACGCACCAATAGTTGCTCTGTCATCATGGCTTTGCACAGCACAGATAGCAAATGACAAATGGTCTGACAAGGTGTTCAAATAATTCTGGGTTCACAGCATGACTGTCTAAAAAGCATGTGCAGCCAACATGAAGCAGAGGCACTTCAGGTCAGATTGAAACAAAGCACCTCAAGTCAAAAGAAATACTTCACGATTGTGGCAGACAAGTAAAATCTACATCCTCTGGCCTTTTCAGATGGTCATAATGGGTTTGTGTTGCATTAAACTGCCACCGTCTAACATCTGCACTGGACGTCCCTACGCTTGCAATCTTTGACTGTCCCTGCAGCAGCCAAAGCAGCACTCAGCCTCACCAGAGTAGAGCCACGACTCCTGTGAGCAATGCACCAGTGTACACATGTCTGATTCTTGCTTCATAGCACAACTATGCCAAGGGAGAACCGTAAGGTAAAAGTCTGCTGAACATGCTGTGAGAAAGAACAATATAGAAAGTATCTTTGCAGCATCAGCGCTTGAGCCTGATGGTAAGAATGCATGTGAGATGTGAGATGAATAAAACTGGCAGGCTACCAGCCGTGCCCAGGGGCGCCAAACTGTTGTGCTGAGCTGTCAACACACACCTTCAGAAACACGCAGCAACATGACACACTGCCATGCTTACAGGGTGCACTCTGTGGTATCTGTGCACCTTCTACTCAGCAGCAACCCAGTGTTTCAGGTCAGCATGCATTCAGCAGTTCAAATCAGCATTGGGTCAGGTACACAGCATGTCCTGCTGGCAGGGGAGTGACTTTTCAAACTGAGACTGCTGACTGTTGCCTGTTTGACTGCGACTTGTGTTGCATGTCTGTCGCATCATGTAGACAAACCTTGGATTGTACACACCTAGCACCTGTGCTAGAGAGTGTGAGCTATGATCACCGATGTGTCACCTTGTAGGGCTGATAATTGCAGGCATGCTTAAGCCGTGCACTCACCTGTGGCTTGGCTGACTTGGGTCTTGGGAGTGTGGAGGGCAGCATGTCTGGCCAGGCAGGCTGATCCTGATGCTGCAGAGCTGTAGCATGAGACTGAACCAATGCCATGAACTGCGGCTGTCCTACAAGGTGCTCCAGCACTTGCTGCCTGCAGTCGCACATGCAGACATGCATAAGCGCTTACAGAAGACAGACTGCAGCCACATGACAATGCTGCAATCCAGAACCTCAGCAGCTGCATTCACAATAATGCCTCAACGGTTTGCCGATCTGCTGGAATGGCTCAGGAATTCTTGTTTTGGCCTGAGTCCCAACATGCACCCTTTGATAGAATACCAGGCGCATGCTTGACAGCCTACCTTTCTTGCTCTGACAAGGATGAAGCCTCCCCCTGTGTCTCACATCCCTGACTGTGCTGGCCTGATGAGGAAAGCACTTGTCCTGCTTCAACAGCCGCCTCCTCATTTAGTCTTCCTTTGTGTTCATGACTTGTACCAGGTGCTTCACGCTGTTGCAGAAATTCATCTGACTGCAAATGCTGCCTGAGCACTGAACTATTCTGCTGCATACTTGCTGATGCTGCTGCTTCCTGCTGACGACCATTGCTATGTTCGCTGCACTCTGCAAATTTGTTGGTACCTGCTGCGCCGTTCTGACCGGTTTTGGGTTGCAAGGCTGTCAAAGCACCTGTCCTGCCCTCCGCTGAAATGCCCTGCTCAGAGTACCCCATCTGCAAAGCTGCATCACTGTCTTCTGGAACTGCTGGCAGCCCTGAGCCAGGCCTGTTTGGTGCAGCCCCTGTACTGAGGTCTTGCTGAGTTTGACTCAGCTCAGGTGACTCAGGCCTCGCAGGAGAGCGCCTCTGAGCTGCAGAGCTGGGACGCCGCAAAGAGCCTTGCCTTGACTGGGACCGCTGCAGGGTGCCCTGCCCTGACTGGGGCCGCTGCAATGTGCCCTGCCTTGACTGGGGCCGTTGCAAGGTGCCCTGCCCTGACTGGGCCCGCCACAAAAGGCCCTCGTCTATCTCACGAGAACCCATGCTCTCTTGATCTGAACCCATCTCTTGCATATGCCCAGTCCAGAATGGCGGCTGGGGTGACACAGGGCGTTGCAATGTATTTGCAGTCTGTTGTGGACTGCTTCCAGCAGACTGAGGCCGCTGTCTAGTGAGATGTGGCGCTTGTGAAGCACCTGACTGTAATCTGGCGAAGCTGTTGTTGCTCTGCTCAAATTTTGCTGTCTGTTTCACAACAGCACTCATGGGTCTCTGCCTTGCTTTAGTGCCAGCTGTCTGTGCATCAGTCTGAGGCTGCTCACTGCTTTGCCTTGCCTTGGTGCCAGCGGTCCGTGCATCAGTCTGAGCCTGCAAGGCTGCAGGCTGAGGAGAAGAAGACAGGGCAGCGAGTGAAGCCAGGCCTGCTCTGAGTCCTCTTGGTGAAAGCTTGACCCTGGGTGATGTATTGCCAGAGACAGGACGGGAAGGGTTTGAGCTCTCAGCGCGTTTGAAGTCTGTAGCATCGGGTCTGGAGGGAATGCTGAGTGAGGTGCGCAGCATGGCGCTGCTGAGTCGTTCGACAGCAGCCTTTGAGGTGCTGCCAGGACCCTGCAGACATGTGTTCTGTTGCTGTCAGCAGCAGGCAATGGACTGCTTTCTCAAAGCTTCACATCACACCAATATGCATGGTAGATGGCAGCCACACAAGCCCACAGCAAAAGCTGTGAGTGCCATATGAAGCATGGATGAAGAGCCAGCCCTGGCCTTCTGCCACAAAGTGCGTCCACAAAGGCTACAGACCGCAGCAGCTTTCATTTTGCGGCAAAAACAAGAAAGAACATGCAAAAAGGTCGCGGACTGCATCAGCCTCCATGGTAACAACAAAAAAGAAAGTGTAAAACATAACTGCCACCGAAGAAGGGGCTCGAACCCTTGACCACAAGGTTAAGAGCCTTGCGCTCTACCAACTGAGCTACTCCGGCCCGTTGCTTGGGAACCCAAGCCTTGGGGAATCCAGGATGATCTGGGAAGGGGTGACTTGTGCTGACAAGCCAATTTTAAAAATATATCAACCATGCCAATGAACGAAGACATACGGCATGCAGCCAATGCTCAGGGTGCAGGCGTAGGACATCTCATTGCCCTTTGAGAGCTGTGTGTGGATACCTGCTGTGCCTGCCTGGCATGTAGGACTGCCTGTACTGCTGCTTGCATCAACTCCTGCAGCTGCTGATGATTGGCTAAGCTCGCTTCAGCTGCATGCGCTCTCTGCTGCTCTGTTGCAAGCTTCTGCCTCAACAAAGCCAGCTGCAATGGCAAAACAACATTTTTTCAGTACATTTCGGATCCTTGCTTGCTTTGTCTGACTCAGCATATGCCACACCTCAGTTTGTCACTGCAGTGTAGCTGACAGAAAGTAGCAAAACGCTCAACACATACAAGATCTGCCATGCTACAGCTTTGATGGCAGCAGAAAGTGCCGTCGTCCGCTGATGCGCTTGCTGTTACAGGCCGGCTTACCAAGGTCTCAAGCATTGATTAGCTCCCAGCAGCAGGGTATGTGGCATCACCTGAGGCAGTTGTCTAGCAAAAACTTTCTCTGGACTCTGCCTCTTATGGGAGACGTTCTTGGACGCTGCACTCCTCCTGCTGTCAGCATTGCCAGTGTCTTGTCCTGATGTGCTTGGGCCCTCTGGGTTGCCTGTTTTGACAGGGCCCTTTTGCTCACTTGGCGCGGCCCCATGAGGGCTGTCTGGCGCATCCTGATTAGGCCCTGAGTAGATCCGCTTGAGTGCAGTGGTCTCTCTCTGCATGGTCTCATACCAGCCTGCCAACTCTGCTTCTGCTGCTGCTAAGTCTTCCTGCATCATATAGTGCCTGCGTTTGTGGCTTTGCTGATGTTCGTGATCAAGGAGGGAGTCAGAAAAACGGAGAGGGAAGTGCACATTGTTGAAACGGCTTGGGAAGGTTGGTATGGCGCATGGCATGTTTCTCTGCACACACCAGTTATGTGCAGAGAACATCCTGTCCAGCATGCTACGGGGGTTGTGCACAAGCCTTGCTTTGCCAGGCTGAAACTGCTATGTGGTTTGGCACTCTCAGCTTGAGCAGATGGTTCTCCCTTTTCAAAGGTGCCCTACCTCAGCAGATGTTGTGCCCGTTTTTGCTTCAGCTGATGGGCCTCCTCCAGAGATGCTGCCTCAGCATAGAAAACATTGCCACTGCAGGTTTGCTCTGAGTCAACTTCATCTCACACTGGATGCCAGTGCTGGCCACAGTCCTACCCGGAGCAGATGACCTGATCTCATACTGCAAGATATCATGATGTTCCTTTTTGCCAGCATCTACTGTTTCACCTTGGGCAAACGGTTTTCCCTTTCCAAGACAGCACTCTGCTTGAGCGGGTGCTGTGCCCGACCCTGCTCCAGCTGATGGGTCCCCTTCAGAGACCCTGCCCACATGTAGTCAACTTATCCTTGTTCAAATGGTTAAGGCTGCGACCTATATTGTACCTTCAGCAGATGGTTTTCCCTTTTCAAGGCAGCGCCCTGCTTGAGCAGGTGCTGTGCTTGGCCTTGCTCCAGCTGATGGGCCTCCTTGAGGGAAGCTACCTCCGCAGCCGCCTCTCTGTGCAGCCGCTCAAACTGCCCTGCTGCTGCCCTCATGGCCTCCAATTCCTCCCTCAAAGCTGAGCTGCGCTGCTTGTATACCTCATCTTCCTGCACAAGGCAAATCCAGATTTCAAAACAAGCTGTGCAAAGGTTAGAGTCTGTTTGCAAAAGGTGTAACCAATTTGCACAGCAAGATGTGCAAAGTGTGTAATTCCATGACTGTTGGCTGCCCTTGCAACTTCTAATTTCTCCTTGAGCACTTGGCTGCGCTGTTTGTACAACTCACCCTCCTGCAGTAGGAGAATCCAGCTTGCATACCAAGGCGCTGGGCTGCATGCTCCAACCCATTGTTCTCTGTAAGTCATGGTTGACTACACATCTCAGGCTCCTGCATGGCTGTCACAGCCAGACCAGCTCGGAACAGGGACCAATGCATTGCTGACTTTGCAACAAGAGTCTGCATTGCTGATTGCTGCTTTTGAAACTGCAGGCGTAGGCTGCTACTGCTGCAGAGGCTGCGTACAGAATGCCTGACAGCAGCTACTTGTCTTGTGATGTGTGTCAAGCTTGGTGGTCCTATGAGCTGCCATGTGCCAACAAGGCGTGAACTACACCAGTGTGAAGGCAATATTGTGAGTTGAATGATCAAGCTGTGTCGGTGACCAGGGAAGAGCTGCAATGTGCTTCTCTAGGTTTTCACCTGCCGCTGCACATCTCGTCTTGTGTGTAGTGATCAAGCTCGATTGCCCTATCAGCAGGTAGGATCTGCAATGTGCTCGTCAGATCTCTAATGTGCCACTGCAATTGGAGTCTTGAGTTCAACAGTCAAGCTGTGTTGTCCTATCAGGGGCAGCTCCTATCAGGGGGATCTGAAAGGTGCTGCTCAGCCTGTCTGACATGTCATAATAAGTCCATCAAGCTGCACAGCCAAAGTGCCTTGACCCTGGCAGCTCGTTCAACAGGTGGCTGCTGCATTCCTACATCCTGCCCAAATCCCTTCTGGTTCAGACCACCATGCTATGATCTGTTGCACATCATGCTGGAGGCTCAGGCTGCCACAAATGGCTGTCTGCACAGATAATGTGAGCTGCACAGCTGCTGATAGAAAGACATGATGTTGGACCAGCCTAAGATCTGGTGCACATGCTGCTGGAGGCTCAAGCTGTCATGCATGTGGCTGTCTGCACAATCAGTGACCTGCAAGGCTGTCACCAGAAGGCATTCTGTATGGAGTCAAGTGACACAGGCCCTGTTCTGGTCTGCAGCTTCATCAAATCTCAACATGACTGCAGATGGTATGCGCCGCCATCTAAAAGTATGTGAGACACATGCCTGAGCTGCCCAGGCTGCAATGCTGACGGTGCAGATGCTGTGCCTCTGCATGCAAAAGCTGCTCACACAAGCTGCCAAACACTGTTTGATGGGTCTGTGTACTGCTCTTCTGATGGTTTTGTGAGTGAGATGCCTGAGCTGCCTAGGCTGCACTGCTGATGATGCAGGTGCAGTGTCTGTCCATGCAAACGCTGCCCACACAAGCTGCTAAACATTGTTTGCTGGCTCCATTTGCAGCTCTTCTGATATTTTCGTGAGAGAGATGCCTGAGCTGCCCAAGCTGCACTACTGACAATGCAGAGGCACAGCATCTGCATGCAAAAGCTGCCCAGACAAGCTGCCACACACTGTTTGCTGGCCCTGTTCACTGCTCCTGTTCTAGCTGTGGTAAACTCTGTTTGCTGGCCATGTTTGCTGCTCCTCTTGCAACTGTGAAGGGCATGTGCATGTTCCTGAATGTCTGCAGTCACCTCATCATAAACCCTGCAACTCTGCACTGGTTTTAGGTACGGCTGTAGCTGCAGTCTGTGACCAGGCTTGTAGCTGCACTATTGCAACAGCACCTCTTTTGCTGCATTGTTTGCTGCTGCCTGGCTGCACCTCTGTGGCTCATGTGTTGCCCTTAAGCAACAGGACCCAATGACCAGCAGTACTTGCCATTTCATACATAGCTGACCAACCAAGCACCGCTAGCAACAGCAAGAGATTTGATGTTAGAGTCACCATCGGAATAGTCATGATTGCTGTCATGGCAGACCAAGCTTGCAGGTGAGTTGCTAGCCTTTCTTGAGCTGCACTTCTGAACGCCACACCAATCGCTCACAAGAGTTTTATAGCCGCTTTGCACTTTTGTAGCCAGACTATGAACTAGTTTTGTGCAGGTACTCTGGGCAGAGACAAAGTGTTGCCACATGTAGGACGACTGTATGTTGCTCAATAAGGTTGATGTCAGGGCGCACTGCGAGCTGCTTGGTCTTGTCTGTGACTTTGAACACTCAAGAAGAAAATGTTGCTTCTCACATCTCTCAAACCAGATACCATCGCTAACAAGCGACTGACAGCATTGATGCCAGAGGTTCCCTTGCAGCTCTAGACACTCAACATAACAATTTCGCAGCTGCATGCTTGAGACCCTGGACATTTGATGCCAAATGGCAGTGCTGATGTCAGAGCTTACCGTGAGCTGCTTGGCCTTGTCTGTGACAATCTGCAGCTCCAGGGCGTTGACCCGCGCCTTGATCTGCTTCAGGGTGAGCAGGTCCACTTTGTCAGTCTCCTGAGCGTGGCGCGCCATGGCTTCGTCAATGCCAGCCACCACCTCCTTGTGCAATGCCCTGCAACACAGTGCACAAGACTTAGGAAGAGAACAAACCGAAAGAAGAAAGGAAGCCTTCTGAGCACAGCGGGTCATCATCATCTGCAGCTCCAGGGTATTGGCCTGTGACTTGATCTGCTTCAAGATCACTTTGCCAGTCTCCCGAGCGTGACGTGCCATGGCTTCATCAATGCCAGCCACCACCTCTTTGTGTAGTGCCCTGTCAAAACAATGACACACATTAGGTGCTGCACTGCACGTTCAGCAAATGCAAAGACTCACATGTCTGCTACAGGGATTCAGGCCAACTGCCTGTGAAGCCATGTTGCCTTAGCTGCATCGTTGTGCATAAACAATCTTTTTTGCACGCAAAGCCGTGTAGACTGCTACCGTCTTTCCAAGCAAAATGCAAGCTTGTTGAGACTCTGTCAAAGCAATTTAGACCAGGTGTATCAGGCTTCCCAATACAACCAAGTCTCAGACCTGATGGTGTTGAGCTATTTGGCCTAACGCTGAGCAAGTGTCATCAGGCTTTACTGTAGAACAAACTCACAGCCATGATGGTAGTGAGCTGTTTGGCCAGGTCGACGCTAAAAATGATACGATCTGCCATGTGCCATTCACATTAGGCTCTGACTTATGTATGCTGGCCGCCCAAAGCACCAAGACACGCGCTGATCTTGGGAAATGCAGGTATGATGATGAAGTGCTCAAGACCACAGACCTGATGGTGTTGAGCTGTTTGGCTTGGCCCTCAGCAGCGTCCTGGGCGGCCTTGTGGCTGGTCTCCCCTTTGAGCTGGGTGAGCTGCTGCTGCAGGCGCGCCACCTGCCCCTCCCACTTCACCTCTCGCCGCATGTATGACTCCTGCCGCCTCTGCATGTTGCACACATTGTTGAGCTGGCAGTGCATCAGCGTGTTGCACACATTGTTGAGCTGGCAGTGCATCAGCGTGTTGCACACAGAGTGCAGTTGCTTCTGCATGTACGACTTCTGACACCCCTTCAAAAGGCCTGCGCTGTGGAGCTGCTGCTGCAGGCGCGCCACCTGCCCCTCCCACTGCACCTCCCGCTGCATGTATGAACCTGCAGCCTCTACAGAGTGCACATAAAGCATGACAGGCAGTGTCACTGCATGCATAGCCCCTGCTGCTTCTGTGCATTGCTGTTGGCTGCTATTGTATGGGCCGCTACATGAAACACGGTGACAGGCAGCCCATCTTAGTTCACTTCACGTGACGTGTAAAACTCCTGCGCCTCTGCACATTGCTGTTGCTATTGCATGTATGATGCCTGTGGTCACTTCACCTCCCGCCGCATATATGACTCTGCACAGGGTATGCACAATGCAGTTGTTATTTCAGTCGACGAGTTATTTCAGATGGTCCTGGAGTAGGTACAATGTCATAGCTCTCTTGTCATGTCTCTTGCTCACAGTGACGATGCTACCGCAGTTGAGCATGTTGACTTCTGATTTTGCTGCGTGCATGACTTCTGATGTCTCTGCATTGGCACATACAGCGTGACCAATGCAGCTGAAGATATTGACAGATGAGCACATGCAGTGCTGCTGCTGATGCCCGTGAGCTTGTTGACAGGTCACCCTCAAGAAGAAACAGTATTGTCGCTGATGCACATGAGCATGTTGACAGAAGATGAGGTGCCTAGCGGAAGTCAAGGACGATTGTCATGTGCACCTGGTGCCGCTCATGACTGTCAGATTGCACATCACGCCAAGCAAATAAACCTCTATGCTGGCAATACTGGGAATACAAAAGCTAGGCTCATCTTCACGAAATGAGTGAAGTGGAACATCGAAAGACACAGCTACACAACACGCGTGGAAGGATTCAGGCCGTACCCTCGACTCCTCATGCAAGGTGGCACACTCTTCGTGCATACGATCCAGCTCCTCCAGCATATCCTGCTCATGCTGCTCTGCATGCAAAATCACTTTATTGAACATAAATGCTGGACAACTATGCAAAAACCAGTGCTGCTTCTGGAGGTAATGTACATCAAGCTGATCCTTTTGAGCACTACAGATGCTGCAGAAGCAGTTGACACGGTCACATGCATTAACTGAAAGTACCTTGAGCACGCCTTGCTTTGTCTGATCTGCCTGTACTTCTGCTGAGCTGTGTCATGGACATCGTGGTCTGATGCTTTGCTTGCTTGGGTGTGACTGGCCGCATCGTGTTGCCCATGATCTGCACTGTACTTAGGGGCAGCGCAGGCACAACAGGGGCCTCGCGCTTCTCTGCATTGTCAGTCATGCTCAGTGAGACTAGTGCTCAGCTACAAGACGGGCTTGGAGCTGCGACGTGGTGCAGTATTAGGAGCATTTCAGCGCGTGACGCCGCACGCTACAGCAAATGATTAGGAGAAGTTCTTGACGTTGGTCACAGAAGGGTGTTGGCTCTACAGACCTGAAGACACCTCTGCGTTCAGCATGAAGGCTTGCTTTGGTCTGGTGGGTTGTCTGAGCAGAGTCGACTTGCTCATATCGAGACTCGAGCTGGTCGAGGCATGACGCAACGTGCTATTAGCAGCAAACGTTGCCTGCTGCTCCATATCCGCAGCCTGAGAGACCAGGAGAGATTGGTATCGCTTGAGTCAAAAACTGGCCTTCAAACAAGCGGTAAGGCGCAATCAAAAGGAACTACCGCGGCTGGATCAGCTCACCTTGTCTTGCATACGCTGAATGAGGCTGTATGTCCGGGTCATGGTTCGCGCAGGATATGCCTGCTGCAGCTCCTTTATGTCAACCGCTCGGCTCTTGGACCTTTCCATGGCCAACAGTTCTGCTAGCTTCGGCTCAACCGCTGCCTACGCGTTGTGAAGTCTCTAGTCTATGTTCGCTTAGATGGCTATAAGCTCAAGACAATCAGGGACTCTGCGAGCAACCAGGTCAACTTCTTGAGCGACGCTGTACTAATAAGCGAGGAATTTAAATGATGAGTCATTTAGCATCTTCGGATTCCCAGGGGACAGAGGAATCGAGGAGAGGCGATAGCATGAGCGGTGCCCGATCTGGTTTTCGATAGGGCGCAGATTTTACTGTTGCTTCACGTCAAAAGCCTGCGCAACAGTCAGATCCCTTTGACACATTTGCCACTCTTTTCGCCACATTCAAGATGCAGTCCACCCTACTGCAGCGAAGCAGCCTTGCGGGCACCAGCCTTGTGAACAGGCACGCTCAGCAAACTCGTTCCGCTCAGGTCAGCAAAGTGTTTTCGCGCTCGGATGCATCATCGGCGGCACCGATGCCGTCGGCTACGCGCTGTACATCACAAAATCGTGATGAATGCGGGCGACAGCGCACAGCATGGAACCCGTCCTGCGCTGATCGGGCGATGACACGCTGTGATGAACGTGCAGACTTTCCAGGTCAACGCCAGGCTCGGCGGTACCCAGGGCAAGAAGGCACAGAAGACTATCAAGAAGACCGCCAGCAAGGTCGCTGGAGGAGCCAAGAAGACTCAGAAACAGGCAAAGTCGACCGTCAAGCAAAGCAAGAACAAGGCCGTCACAAAGTCTGGTGCAGGCAACTGGTACGGCCCTGACAGGCCAAAGTTTCTAGGTGCGCAAGTTCAAAATGAATCCAGCCTGGGAGCTGATCCTATGCTTTGTGCAGAGTACAGCTTTTTGCTCTTTGACTGAGCCTGAAAGCTTGATCTTACCACGCTCAGTTTGAACGTTGCAGGTCCCTTCACACAGCCACCATCATACTTGAACGGTGAGTTTGCTGGCGACTACGGATGGGACACAGCTGGTCTGTCAGCAGACCCAACCACATTCGAGAAGTACAGGAACATTGAGGTCATTCACGCCAGATGGGCCATGCTAGGAGCTCTTGGTAAGCTGCTTTACATGCACCTTTCCTGTGGCTGCCTTTGGCAGCTATAGTCTGCATGCTTACACATGCCTTGCTGCATGCTGTGGTCATCATGCAAACACCCACCACCCTCCCTTCATCCCTGGTTTGCATGCAGACATTTCCTATCTTTGTCACTCGTATGGGCTTGTGTGCTGACAGCAAAACACACACTTGAGGCAGATTTGCCCAATGTGTGCAGCAGCTTCAGCTGCACACGCCATTGAGCATGCAATGTTTGTCCTCGGCTTGTCCCATTCCTGTGAAGTTGCCATGCTTACCACATCTGCAAAGAGCAGCGGTCTCCTAAGTCACATGCAGCAGTTGGAGGGCATGGAACACATGCGTTGCTTTGACATGTGGTTTGATTGCTACAACTGTTGTAACGTAGGGTGCGTCGTGCCTGAGCTATTGGACGGCACAAACCATGTGCCATGGTTTGAGGCAGGTGCCACCATCTTCTCCAAGAACGGCATCCAGTACCTAGGCATTCCAGGACTCATCAATGCCAGGAGTATCTTGGCGACTCTGATCGTTCAGGTTCGTGCTTAGCTTCTTGCACTGCAATTTTTGCATGCAATGACTAGGTATCCCAGGACTCGTCAATGCCAGGCATCTTGGCGACACTGATTGTCCAGGTGTGTGCTTAGCGCCATACACATCACACAATTCCGTGCATTCATTGCCTGAGTATTCAGAGCTCGCCCATGCACTGCAATGGCTGCATCATAGAAGTCGCCATTTTCTCAAAGCAACCTTCAGTGCTTGGGCAGCCGTGCTGTACCTAGCATTCTGGCAACTCTGATTGTCCAGCTTTGCAGCTGCTTTTATGCATCACTGCACATGCGGTGCACCCATCGCGGGCACTGCGGCCACTACATCAGAGAGGTTTTGGGCCGCTGTGCCTTGCAGAATTATGCAATGCAATCTGTGCAGCTGGCTTCAACACCTCAATCAAGGCATTACAGCCAGTTTGGCACTGCAACTGTTATGCCTGCCTGTATGCACCACAATCAGGGCATTACACAGGTCGTGATTTGCTGTGCAGAACTGTGTTCAGCAACAAGTGCAGTTGGCTTCGCGCCATGCGATCAGTTCATGACAGAGGTTGTGATTTGCTGTGCAGAACAATGTACAGCAACGAGCGTGACTGTCGTTGTGCAATACGATCAATGCATGAGAGAGCACCTTGGACGCTGTGCACGACTCTGTGAGGCACTGTGTCCAGGAACTTTTTCTTGCTCTGATTGCATTGCAAAAGCCAGCCACACTTGTTACATTGCATTCCACAAGGTCTGCAGTAATCACTGCATCACTTTGAAAGCACAGCAAACCAGACTACCTGTAAAGACCCTCAGCAACGCACTGCTTCTCCTCTCAGTGCTGCAGTGCGGCAAGTGAACCCGGTCTTTCCAGTGAAGCCCTAAGTTGTGCTGGTGTCCGTGAAGTTGATGAAACTGCTGTACGCTTCACATCTTAGCGCAGTTGTCTTGCGTGTGCGTCTCCTAACTTTTAACTTCAGCTGTAGCTGACCTTGCTTGAGCATTAGATTTATGCATGCCCCTCCAAAGCTCAGCCTGAAGCTGACATTGCGGGTGTTTGTTCGCATGCATGCATTTGGGGCTGACCCAAATTGATCTTTAACGTGATGCATATCACCTTGAAAGCTCACACTGTGTCTTCAGGTTATCTTGATGGGAGATATTGAGGGTTACAGATTCCAGGGTGGAATCAAGGGTGACGAGGGCTTTGACCACTAAATGCATTTGGGGCTAACCCAGCTTTATGTCTAATGTCGTGCATATCACCTGAACTTTGAGCTCAACCTGACACACGGTGTGTTCAGGTCATCTTGATGGGAGCCATTGAGGGTTACAGATTCCAGGGTGGAATCAAGGGTGATGAGGGCTTTGACCGCCTATACCCAGGAGGAGACTACTTCGACCCCCTCAGCTTGGCTGATGACCCAGACTCGTTCGCTGAGCTTAGAGTGAGTCTTCCTACACTTGTGTGTCAGGCTGTCACCTGCAACGCTACCGGCAAGGGGGGGGGGGAAATGCCCCAGTTTTTTGACATGATTATGACGCACCCTTTGCAACATGCTCAGACGCTGACCCATCAGCTTGCTCATCAGCAAAAGACCCACTGCTGACTCTGCCTGAATTTCTTGGCATCAACATGCATCATGGCATTGGCATTGCTGGCAAGGACCTTCAACAACAATCTTTCAAGCACCTTGCCATAATTGCGGTGTTGTGGTTGCAGGTGAAGGAGATCAAGAATGGCAGACTAGCCATGTTCTCCATGCTAGGTTTCTTTGTCCAGGCCATTGTCACCGGCAAGGGCCCTGTTCAGAACCTGCTAGGTGAGCCTTACCTGCTTTCTGCATTGACGCCTTTCTGCACAGTTGTTCTTATGCAGCTCATCTGTCTTGGCGTAACGACTTTTTTCTGACTTGCTGATTGTATCTGTTGCTGATCTACATGCTCGTGCAATGCTTCCTGTTGTAAATGGCCACACAAACTCAGGCAATTGGCTGTTCAAGGCTGCAGTGCTGCTGTCTACATTGGGCACACAAAGCCTTTTGAAATCTGGCAAGATCACTGTGCTCAGTAACTTTGTGATGCTTTGCAGACCACGTTGCTGACCCAACACACGTCAACGGACTTGCCACATACGCCACCAAGTTCACCCCACAATAAGCTGTATGATGCTCCAGTTCCGACATCAGAGTACTATTGCAGAGAAGACTATGCTAGGCAGGGATGGTGGCGCACCGTTCTAGGCAGAACAGTCAGCTGTGCCCAGTGTTGTTCATGAAGCAGCTTTTTGCTGCAGCCTTTTCATCTGTTGTGTGTAGGCAACACATACATGCTCTGAACCGTTGTATGACGTTGACTTCTGTTTTGTAATGTACTGACGCTTGTGCTGCAACATTGCATGCCATTGATTGGGTCTTTTGCTGGTGCTACACCATTTGTCCAGAATGCAAGCATGCGATGTAACAGATCAAGCCGTTCACCAACTGCAGACGAGAATTGCGGAGCATGATTTCAGGAGCCGGCAGCAGCATGGCATGGTACTGGTCACCCACAGAAGACAATGTCTTACAATTGAAAGCTCTTGATGCAACAACAGGCAACACAGCTATGCAATGCATTTCGTCCTGACTTTGTACCAATTTGACAGTTGGCATGCAGTACCAGCTGAAGCGAAGGGCAAGAGTATCTATAGTACATTCCAGGTCGCTGCAGCTCAGCACTAAGCGAAAATAGGGCTGAGATCTCATGTCTTGTGCTGCTGATGCCCGTTTATCCTGTCGAACAGTGATATTCCCCGCTCTCTCAACACTCGCTCTAACTACTACTATAACACTCTCAATCCAGGGGAGCTGCCAAGCTGCAGCCTTCAGCACAAGCGTGCACAGATCAAACACCCAAGCAATAGATCTAGATCTGATATTGCTGTGTCTGTCTGGCTCTGCCTATTCTTGTATTGGCTCTCATACAAACAAATTCCAACTAATTCGCTCTCTCTGTCTGGCCTGTTCTTCAAGGCACGCGCCTGATTTGCACAGAGCGCACGACAGATTGGTCATCTGGCCTGATGTCGCTGACAACAATGACCAGGTCTCCCTCTTTCACCAGGTCTCGCCTCTTCAGCAGCCTGCAAGGTGTGCAGCTTAGTACCAATCACTCTCAAGATTCAGTCAAAGCAATGACTCTGCTTTCGCTTGATGCCCTAAGTGTATCAACAACGTATGCAAGCTGGAGCTCCTTGAATGGTGTTTACAGCGTGGCTATACAGATATGACTGCATCTTGTGAACAGAGTGACAATGCTGACCATGCCTCATGTGACCAAACGTCACTGCACATCGCTCACTTATACAAGGCACGGCAGGAACTGTTTTGCATTTAATGCCATGATTGCCCAGCAGAGCAAATCAGTTTGCAGCTTTCTGCAGGCTACAAAACAGGTGTGTAACATGACAGGGGCAACAGGCATAATTGCTGTGTGATGCACGTGCCTAGAGGGTTTTGCCTCCAGCACATGGTTTGGGGCAGGCAGAGACATTTGCAGAGTACCGCTTGTTTCAAGGTGATGTCAATGCATGAGCAACAAGCAATGCCTGCTGTGGAAGAAGCTTACCTAAATGTGATGTCAACATTCTCCTCAGGGTTGTTTGCAAAGTCCAGCCGGAATGGCATGACGCCCCACCGCAGATTCATCCTTGTCCGCACATCTTGCTGATCTGCAATTGTATGGCAAACGGATCAGCACATGCCAAAAACAAACACAGCTTGTGCTTGTCATATCACAACTGCATCAGCATCAGCAGAAGCATGTGCACCCTTTTCAGCTGATCCATTGATTCGCATGACAATTGCAGATACATCTCGTGTGGCTGTTGGTGGTCACATGGCACCAGCATCATCAGAAGGGGTTCAGCTAATTGACCCATGCAAAGTTATAAAAAAAACCACCAGTCAAGCCTACTGTACCTGTGAAGGCAAATATGGGGCAGTCAGGCCGGCATCTGGAGAGGAAGTTGGCCATGTAGCCTCTGCGCGTGTACACAAAAATGGCGGCTGCTCCCAAGGCGTTAGCCATGGTGGACGCGCTTGCACACAGCTCCTCACTCACCCTGCCGTCTGCGTGGGGGCCAAGCTCTGGAAGCACTATCTGCCCATATTTCTCCTGCCTGCATGCCGCATGAGTACTTATCAACACCTACATGCAATGTTATTTTTGAGTCGTCAGTGTATGTTGCCAGCAGCAGCGCAGCGCAGCGCAGCACAGCTCAGCTCAGCCCAGCCCAGCCAAGCACAGTCCAGCAGCAGCAAAACAGCATAGCAGCAACATCAGCACAGCCCAGCACAGCGCAGCAGCAGCACCAGCAGAAACATCATAGCAGCAACAGCACAGCAGCAGAATCACCTATGCCAGCAACTGCACAGCAACAGCAGCAGCAGCAGCAGCAGCAGCAGCTTGAACGCACTGACTTGCAGCTTTAGCACAGCAGCAACAACAGAGCAGCAGCAGCACAGCAGCAGCATGAAATTTGCTGAGCAAAGGAGCACTGACCTGCACCATTCCTCAATGCGGCTAGCAACAGCTCTGAGCACTGCAACTGCCTTGTCTGGGTAGGCCCCAGCAGCAGATTCTCCCGACAGCATCAAGGCATCAGCCCTTTGGCGAACCACATCTGAGATGTCTGCTACTTCTGCCCTTGTGGGTGTGGGGTACTCGATCATGGACTGCAGCAGGTGTGATGCAACAATGACTGGCTTGCCCATCTGCCGACATCGCATCACAATCTCTTTCTGCACTGAAGGGACGTCCTCCAGAGGGATTTGTGCACCTGTATAGCAGCAGCAGGAATTGAGCAATTTACCACTGATAACATTTGTGTGAATGAAGTCATCAGCAGAATGATCTCTTTGGGGACTGGAAAACGCCTTGTAAAGAAATCTGGGCACCTGTGCAGCAGCAGCAGCAGGTGTGCTGCAACAATGACAGGCTTGCCCATCTGCCGACATCGCATCACAATCTCTTGCTGCACTGAAGGGACGTCTTCTAGAGGAATCTGGGCGCCTGTGCAGAGTGAAGAAGACGTTTAGCACTTGACAGTCAACAGTCCTCATGTAAATTCATGAAGTAATCAGCATCACGGTCTCTTGGGGTGCTCAATCATGGACTGCAGCAGGTGTGATGCGATGATGACTGGCTTGCCCATCTGCCGACATTGCATCACAATCTCTTTCTGCACTGAGGGTATGTCTTCTACAGGAATCTGGGCACCTGTAGAAGGGGATGATTAGTTGACTGTTGACAGGGCTCATAGGAGTTACGGGAATGACAAGTGTCACGATCTCTTTCTGCACTGAAGGGATGACTTCTAGAGGGATTTGTGCACCTGTATAGCAGCAACAGCAGTTGAGCAATTTACCATTGCCAGGACTTGTGTAAATGCCATTATCAGCATCACAATCTCTTTCTGGATTTGAGGGAGGTCTTCTACAGAGATTTGGGCACCTGTGCAGCAGCCAAGGAAATTAAATCAGTTGACATGCAACAGGCCTTCAAATTGACGAAGTGATCAGCATCAGAAGCTCGTTCTGGACTGAAGGGCCATCTTCCAGAAGAATTTGGGCACCTGCACAGCAGCATGAGAAGTTGACACAGTTGATCATGCAGAGAGGTGAAGAGGAATGGTACCTACACCACATGCAATCATGACGCCGTCTGAAGCCTCAATGATGTGCTGTGCATTGGGAACACTATCTTGACTCTCAACCTTGGTCACAGAAAATCTTGGCCACAATCTCAAGCAACAAACACAAAAGTCTGACCTACCAAACATGTGGCAACAGTACAAGCTAGGCATGAAGAGGAACAGCACCTAGGTCACCACATGCAATCATGACGCTATCTGACGCTTCAATGATGTGCTGTGCATTGGGAACACTGTCATGGCATTCAATCTTGTAGACTGTCTCAAGCAGCAGGGTTCTGATAGTACGCACTACCAACTAGGTGGCAATAGTGCAAGCCACAAGTGAAGAGGACTAGTACCTAGGTCACCACGCGCAATCATGACGCCATCTGATGCTTCAATGATGTGCTGTGCATTGGGCACGCTGTCATGGCTCTCAATCTTGGCGACGATCTCAATGGTCTTGTCACTGCGTGAGCTGAGGTAGCTCTTGAGGTTGTTGATCACATCTGGAGTCTTGACAAACGAGACAGCAATGAAATCCACACTCATCTGTATGGCAAAATCGATGTCCAGCCAGTCCTGCATGAAAGTAAAACAGATTGAGTTTAGCAAAACTGGACACAGCTTCTGCACTATTGGCATCAAATTCTGTAGTACAGTGGGCATCACTTGTACGTGCTTAGGAGCACTGAGACTACAGCTGGGTCTGTGCAGAGATGAACAGCAGCTTTGACACTTGTTTTGCATGCAGCAATTGCAAGAGCAAGCTTCAGCGGAGTGTACAGGGCGTGTTGCAAAAATGCTGCTGTACACAGTGCGCGAATGCTATACACATGCATGCTGACAGCAGCTCATACTGAAGGTGCCCTGACAAATGCAGTCCATGCCGCGTGCGGCTAGCTGCACGGTGGATGCAAAAGAAGAGTCAGTCAGTTCAGTCCGTCTCAGGACTGACTGAAGGCTGTTTGCATATGCCACTAGAATCTCTTGGCAATCATGTCATTCAGCCCACAAGTATTGAAAGCATGCGTCGCGTAGCTACTGCTGCAAGCCTGTCATTGCATGAAGACAAGTGCCTGGGCGAAAACACATGGCCTGAACATTGCAGCCAGTCTGCATCAGGACACAAAGGTCAAAGCTGCCTGAAGTATCTCGAAACCCTTTGGGCTGCTCAGACCTAGTGGTGCAGCTGCAGACTGACATGCTGCTGATGGTGTATGTGTGTGCATGCCTTGCATCAGCCTGGCTGCTGTATTTGTGACTGCATGATTGTATGCATGACTACGGTTGCGGTTCAGGAACACATTCACGTTGAGGTCAAGAAGGCGCAGCAATATCACAGTACAGTGATCTCTCTTTATAACAACTGCATTGGTTACCAAGAAAAATGTCATTACATCGAATCGTCCTGACTCAGTAACGCTGCAGTCAGAATGCAGTGCTTGGTTCCTAACTGCATTGTCCTTACACCCAGGATGTTCTTATAGCGAGTGTCCTTATGAAGCGAGTTTACTGTACCAGCTGGGTCACAACTGCAGCTCCTGGCTCAGAAGCAGCTTTGCTTGCTGCTACAGGCTGTAGCTGTTGTGCCTGAGCAAGCAGCATGATGAGGCACAGCTCACTTGAGACCTGAAAGTCTAGATTGTGCTTGGGTTACAGTTTGACACCTGCTCGGCTTTGCACTGCAGGCCTGGGTGGGTCAGGCAGCTCACCTTGGAGGAGAGTACAGGCAGCATGGAATTACGGGCTCTGACAATGGTGCCATTTCTTCTGAAGGTAAGGTTGGCTCTGGACAGGATGATCCCTGGATCAGCGACTTTGCAGCAAACATCAGGCCCTGCCTTCTCCAGCACGTTCAGGGTTACCATGCCGCCGTCTACAACCACATGATCACCAACCTGCAATACCGACCAAAGTTTGACTTGCTTTCTGTAGCCATTCAAGCACCCAATTGATAACCATCAGCCAGATTGACGCCCCAATTGGCTTTCTAGCCATTGACAAGGCCGTTGCCAGAGAATGTGACTGCACATGTGTCAGTCATGCCTGTGTGCAAAGCATTGTGCAAGCAGGCGCTGTCTGTTGAGCAAATGCCCTGCTTCTTGCTTGATTAGGGTACAGCGAATGTGAGAAGTAGCATTGTGCCAGCATGCAGTGGGACAAAAACAAGTCTTCTGTGCAATCCGATGCTGTCAGTTGGGCATATGGCCTGGTAGCATTGTGCCAGCATGCATTGCCTATGAGTCACCTGTACATCATCTACAAAGGCCTCATAGCTGACACCCAAGGCCTTCTTGCCCTCGATGACTGCTGGGTTCCTGATTGTTAAAACAAACTCCTCTCCAGCCTGCACAGAAATGCCATGCCATGTTGCACATGCTGCGTATATATCTCACAATGGCACCATCATGTGTGTACTGCTATAGGAGAGATCGGCGGGGCAGCACATGGTGCGACACTGTACGCAAAGGATGCCCACGATTGCAGCAACACAGTAGCAAGGTATTTTGCAGCAAGCTTGACGCTGATTGCCATGTCCAATCTTCTGGCAGCATCTTCATGGTGAGTGCCAAATTGCACACAGCATTAGTCATGAGAGCAATCCTGTTTGATGTGAAGCTAGGAAGCAATGCAGGCGAGCAAGCTTAGGCAGGTGCTCCTTCGTATACATTGGATGCCAACAAATGAAAAGGTACTGCCGTTACAGGCCATGTATGTTGATGCCTGAAGGGCTCAGACAGTTACCTCGGCTTTCTGCGGCTGAGGCAGCTCATTCAGGTGTACTTCACTCCCTTCAGTGTCCATCATGATGGCAACAGAATAGCTGCAAGCAGAAGTGGCATCAGTTGCAGCGGGTAATGTTGTCTGACATGGGATGCAAGGGTAATCTTGTTCATGTGAGCTTTGTGCTTGTCAGTCAAAACTTACCCTTTGTCTTTGTTGAGCTGCCGTATGCGCTCAATCACAGTTCTGTGCCATTCATGGTCCCCATGTGACATGTTCAACCGTGCACAGTTCATGCCACCGGCAGCCAGGGTTGCTAACATCTGTGTCGAACAAGACTTTGGGCCAATCGTGCATATGATTTTGGTTCTTCTTGTACTTCTGAACCCTGCCACGAGTAAAGCAATCATGATCAACACATTGAGTTCCGAGGAGATGTGAGTGTCGCGAAAGACAGGGACTGTCAACAGGTCGAAGTGATGGTCGACAGAGGCTACTCTACCATTTTCGCGCAGCTCCTGCGACAGCACAGTGTCGACTTCAAGGTCTCGTCCTGAAGCTTGATTGCCATTTGCCACATGATCAGGATCTGTCGGCGCGCCGGTTTTGATCGGGACATGGGTTGTGTCTTCGGACGCTGTCGGCTGCTTTGACGCGGTTTCCGTGGCTTCCTTCTGACGAGCAGTCGTGCTCGCGGCCTGAGCGGCTATGCGCAATGGCTTTCTGTGGTGTACGCTACGACGAGGCAGCGAAGCAATTTGACGACAGTCCGAGACAGAGCATCTGTGCGGCGTCAGCACTTTGCCGTTCAGCAGCATCATGCTGGCGCACAAGTATGAATTTCTGGCAAGGCAAGCACACTGCAGACACCTCCGAGACAGCCGAGAACGTCTTCGCTCACGTCAAACACCACGGCTTTGCTGCACCATTGTTTGACTGGCGTTTCGCTCACGGCCTTGCTCGTTCGTCTGCCAGTGGAAGATGCCACTGAGCCCTGGGCTCGGGCTGGGCGAGTAAGTCCTGCTGGCCTACAGTTGAAGCCTGCAGGTGAGCGAAGCTAACAAGCCTGTGCTTGTTATTACAATATACACAGTGGAGTATCCAATTGTAGTCTTGTACAAGCAAGCGACAACCGTGCAGTGATACAGTCTTTTGTCACTGCAGCGTCTTGGGCGTACTGTCTGCACCACCCAGAGTCTGTTGCAGGCCGTCAAACTCAGTCAGCTGCTGAGGCACAAAAGCAGTTTACAAGCCTTGGAAGGGAGTGTCATTATCTTTGCAGCAGGCTCACCAAACCTTGAGCAGCTGAACAGGAGGGAGTTGGGACTCCATACTTTACTAAGCCGAAGGAAGCAGGTTCGCTTTTATTGAACTGTTATTTCAGGTGTACCTGCACAAAGTTGCTGCTGATCCCAATGCTGCAATATCCATTTTCAAGCAATGCTGTTCTGTTGTGCGTGCCAATTAAGAAAGTGCTGTGATGGGCCAATCTCATCTTGTGGAACTGATTAAAATCGCTTGCAATGTTTGCGCAGGATTACAAGCATGACTTGCTTTGCAACTGTAGCAGAACTAGCTGTTTTCCTTGGCAAGCTTGACCCAGACTATGCTGGGTATGCAGCTGCATTGTGGCAGAAAGGAATTTAGGACTTCACAGCAGCTTGCATATGCCAGAGAGCAGATCATGCTCTCTGCTAATGTACCAGAGCTGCACGTTGATGACATCCAAGCAAGATTTGGTGACACTGGTGAGCAAGTGGCCCACAGCAATTTGTTGCAGCATTTCTGTGTAACAACCCTGAACTCCTCAACACACAGCAAGTGAAGTCACTCTGGCAGCAACAACACCATGTCATGCAGGCAAAGGTGGTCCTGACACCCTGGACCAGCGACGTTCATCCAAGAAGGCGCGCACAGGTATCTGAAAGGACAAGCAGCTTGGTGGCACAATGATGGGTGTCTAGGATTTGTAGGCTGTACACAGCAAGATCATGTCCATCAGTGCAATCATGACTATGCAGATGCTCAAATTGCGCTTGTCAAGGAGTGTCTGAAGCCGGTACAAAATTTCCCTGCAGCCAGTGACTTTTTAGACTTTCTTATCCACCAGGATGGCCGCAGAATCCCTGTGTCATTGCAGGCCTCTAAACAGGTATGAGGTTTCATGCGGCATGTGTATGCCTGATTGTCAACCAACCTGCTATGTCTGCACACGAAGACCAAATTTGATGCAGCAGGGCTGATCATACGCTTGCTTTGTGACTGTGCGCCCGTTAGGTTTGTGCTGAATGGCTTGCAGGCTAATTTGCCAGAAATTTTGATACCAGAGCCCTCTGGAGGCCTCTCACACATTAGCAGTCTTGTGGAGGAAGTGCCGTTCCACGGTGGAGAACGACTGACTACTGCAATGATGAGTGCATTCATTCCTGGTGCTATGCGAGCTTGACTCAAGGTCTGCCTCTGTTTGTTGTGTGTCATCTTGCACAGCCTTTTTTACACTGCAGCTGTTGTCCTTATCCCCTTTCTGCCGATTAAAGCTCATGGTGCTCATGATCATTGCCTATCATTGTGGAGAAGCGCTTGACATGCATGATTGCATACTTGGCCATTGTAGAGCTGCTATCTGCATGTCTAAAGTAACTCCATCACTGCAGCACCAAGCTTTAGTATTGGCTTGGCTCATGCTGCAGAAAGTTTCCCTTCCAGGCTCTGAATACTATCTCAGATTTCACTACTCAGGCAATGAAACTGAGAAGAGAAGCGCTAATTCCTCCAGCGTGCTGAGCCAAAAGCTTGACAGGCCAGACATGCTGCTTACAAGCAGTGGTGCAACTGTGCTGGTAGGCGAGGACAAGGTCAGTGTAGCTATCTGGCAATGCTGATTCAGTAAACGCATTGTCAATATATTGGGATGTCAAACTTTTACCTGAAGTTGGGTTGCAAAACTGTTTTTGCAGGCAGAGGGTCACCTTCATGAAGCTGCTCAGGACATTGTAAACTATGTCCGAGGAGGTTTTTCAGCACTCCAGTATGGCGTTGTCAACTATTTGCCCTGCTATGCTGCTGCTGGTCTTCTTATCAAGCTTGGCATCTTTACTTCCCTCGGCGAGGTGGGCTTGTGTTATGCACTAGTGACTCTCAAAATATGTCCATAGTATTGCAACAAAATTATCAATAATGCACATCTGTGATAGACGACAGGCTTGTTTGATTGATTTCTGCAATGCTAAGTCACAGTCATTGCATGCATTTTGTGCACAGCATTTGTACTTATAAGCTGTCTGTATGCTACTTACAAGTATGCCATTACGCCTTGCGATGCAAGACTTTTATTGCAGACATTATGTTGTTGCCTGTATACATGTTGCTCATGCGTGTGTGGCTGAACTGTACGTAGGTGCATTGGATGAAAACCGAGTTTGACATGTCCTCTTGCAAGCATAGAGCAATCTTCTTGTTTGTAGTAAGCAACCTGACCCGCTGGTTCACACTGGTGGCTCAGCAACCTCCAGAGTCGGCAGTCAGGACGCTGCTGTTTCTGAAGCCTTGGGAAATGAATGCACATGTGACAATTACTCTCCAAAGTGCTGGCAGGTGAGAATTTATGCGCAATCACATATGTTTATGTCGATCGGCATTTCTTGTGCATTGCGAGAGGCTGTTTTGGCTAGCCCATACCTCTTCAGCATGTCGATCCAGTAGTGAGCCAATGCGCACCTCGCTTTGCAGGGTGTACAAGCAGATCAAAGGTTTTAAAGATTGGGCGGAAAATCACAGCCCTGGCAGTGATTTTGATTTTGTTGCCAATGTTTACAAGATTGCCAATTGCCATCCAAATCTGGTTCACACTCGCAACTTTCCGCAACTTGATTTGAGGAAAGGGGATTACAAAGTCACTCTTGAGCAGTATGGGCCTCCAGCCAATCCTCGGACGCTGCAGGTGATGCTTTCAAGCCCCAAGTTGATTTTGTGTCACAACAACAAAATTGACAGGTCCAGGTGACTATAACCCTGTAGAGAAGACCCATGGGCGTGGCCCAAATGTTGTATTTGCAGATGGCACAAAAGGAAAAACGTTACCTTTGTATGATGACTGCAGATGTTGTAGACCTTTTTTTCAGATGCCTTCTGCTATGAGTGCCTTCTGATTTATCACCTTGTTGTACTGCAGGACGTTCACGGTCTATGTCGTGATGGCTGTGCTGCTGCTGCTGCCCTACACGCAGAGAATGTAGTCATGCGTGATTTCAGACTTCCAAATGTGTTGACCCGTCATGGCGTTGAAGGGGACTACGTTGTTGTGGACATGGAATGTGCAGGCCCTGACGGCGTTGAGTGGTCCCTCAACCTGTTGGACAAGTGGGATGTGGACACACTGAATGAGGTCAGTGTATGTGCCAGTTGCTACTAAAGCAGTTGCAGGCCTTGTTGCATGCACACTTGCAATGTCGAGCAATAGCCTTCGCTTTGGGCTAGCAACATATTATTAAGTCTTGGCTTGAAACTCACATGTGGTTTTTGAATGATGCAGATGCACCAGTATGATAAAATGTCAGACATGCATCAAATTGGCTTGATGATAGACTCTCTCCCTGTTAGCAAGCCTGAAGTTTTGAACGAATTTTTGGACTTGCTTGTTAAAAAGCAGCTGTCAGCCTCAGAAGCATTGCAGCATCAGTGGATAGTACAAGGAGTGGATGAGCTGTGCCCATTGCATTGACAGGCAAGCTCATGACGAAGGGTTGCTCAGGCATGGGTGTTTTGCTGCAAATACCACCTGCCACAAGATGGAATGTGACATTGAAGTAAAATTACAGCTGTGTGAGAGTGAGTGATTAGCTGTTTTGCCCTTGCCAAACTGAGATAGTCCGCTGAAACAATCATATTTGGAATACCTCACTGTTAATTGCAAGAAGCAACAAGATTTGGCCCCCTTTTGCATGCTGAAGATGATTGGCAACGAGCTGTCGATCCTGGTGGTATTCGTGCTGCAAAGCACTGCAATAGTGGCTTGGCTTTGGCAAGTGCTTGGGAGACACAAGAGCTGACGAGGTCTGAAGCATGCACATTTTTCAACACTTATGACCTGGCATGTCAAGCTTGCATGCAGCCCAGGAGATAGTGACAAGTTGTGCTTCCCGCTTCCTGTCCAGTCGTGTGCAAACGCTGTACGGACTGCTCGTTGTACTTACAGGCAAGCAACCAGGTTTGCAAAGCCCATTTTGTACGCAGCCAGCACGCAAGACTCAAAGGGAACCGTGGTGGTCACAGTGAATTCAGCGCTGAGTCAAGCAGGGTCATGATGAGAAATGCAGCCTTTTCATCACCCTAAAAGACTACTGTGACCAAATTTGCACGTATGCCTACACCTATGCCTCAGCACAAGTGATTAGCCAAAACTGGTCTAGGTGTGTAAGAGCAATGCTGCTCTCTGAGGTGGCGTGCTCAACTTGTAATTGGGCTTTGTGCTGTTGGTGACTCAATTGTATCTTTGTGTCATCCAATGCGTGCCATTTGGGCATGTTGCTTGTGAAAACATTGGCACTTTGATTCTCTGCGTCGCTTTTGCAGTGCAGCCAGGCGAGCAAATCGATACAAGACTTAGTGGCGCCGTATCATTGTAACACATTTGCATCTGCAAGTTCTCAGCATTAGTCTTAAAATGCAGTGTCATACAGGGTGGCAACGTATTTGATCTCATACCTACATTGGTATACATGTACAGGCAAAATCTTCAACATCTAACACTAATGCAATATTGAGTGATTCTCAGTATGCAACCTTATGGCGAACACCTACTGTTTCAAAACTTGTGTACATGCACATGCTACAGACGTAAGTTGTACAGCTCGAGGACAAGGGCAAGATTGCATTCAACGCCTTGATGTTGTGGTGAAGTGCACAATGTACTCAGGATAGGCCTGTGAGTTGTCAAACACCGCAAAGATGCCCGAATGCAGTGCTTGCGGGAATGCCACCGCATGGCCTGAAGTTACTGCATCAAAACCACTTGGAGGGAGTCTCATGCCAGGGCCTCCTATTGTCAACCTGCCTAGAGCTACTCTACACAACAGCATTGTTTTTGTGTCAGGCAAGAAGTCAGGCTTAGAAATGTCTTCTTCCCTGTGTAATGCTTTGGACTTGGCTGAGCGTTTCCTGACTGGGTTTGCTATGCCTTGACCGCTTGGATGTTGCAAGATGTTCATGTTGGAAGGGTAAAATGCACCCCCAAAAGAAGGACCGTAAGCAGGGACTTGAGGCACGGCACCTGCACTCAGCAAACGTGCACTTGTTAGCAGACCAGCATTAGAATGCAGTGCCAAATGTTCTTGCATGTCTGCCAGATGAGTTTGCTTTGATTCAGAATCAGTAGCATCAGCTAGTCAACAGTCGCCAATTGGTTTTGACAGCAGAAACGCAGTGTTGCCATCTAGTTCTTATGTGCAGTTTTGCCATGCAAATCTGCTCTGCATGTCTGGCCAACTTTGCCTTCATGACTGATCACCCAGTAGATGCCACACTGATGTGACACTCGTGCAGACAACTTCATGATGATATCACAGTGAGCAGCAGTCAAGGACTGGGCAGTTGCAACCAAGTAACCAGCAACCTCAGCAAAGATGCGTACCTTTGTCTACGTAGCTCAGGCTATAGCTGCTGTTGCCTGCAGACATTTAAAGCATTTGAGAGTCTGCAGCACGCACTCAGCATTTGTCACTACATGCAGTGAACCGTGACCAACGTCTGAGTCAGTGTCAAACGCCGTCTCAAGATTGTTGTCTGACACAGTAAACAAGGCACGCAATGGAGTAGAACGTGAGAGTCTCTCCAAATTGACACGTCAGACACAATATGTTTCATGGGAAGCCCTACACAGATGACATGACCTCTCAGCAAGATGCAGCAAGCTCGATCGATATGCATGCTATGCAACAAGCAGAAGCCAACATGGGATGCTATAATGTAAGTCATGACACTCTTGATCAGTGCACCTGTAGTGGTTCAGCCTGAGCACACACTGGATTGCTTGAAAACAGCTGCTTGGCAATCACAGGTACCTAGCAAGGCCTTTAGGCCTATTGAGCATGTGCTTTGAGTGAACAAATGAATTATCAAATGAGTGAGTGACTGAGTGAGTGAGCAAGTGAGTGAGTGAGCGAATGCGCGAGCGAACAAAAGCAAGAATGAACGCATGGATGAACGCATGAATAAATGAATGGGTGAATGCACAAATGAGTGAATGAATGAACGCATGAATGGATAAATGCACAAATAAATGAATGAATGAATACATCAGTCAACTCATGAATGCATGAATGGACAGACGAATGAGTGCATGAATGAAGCACACCTGCAAAGTAGGTGCCTGTGCCCAAGGCACAACCCATGCCAGAAACTCTAATATCAAACCCCTCCTGTGTTATCACAGCCATGGTGTCTTTGCGGCAGCCATGAAACAGCATCTGCTCATTGAGCAAGTGTGCGCCTGCTGCTAGCTCAATCTCGTGTCGTCGCAAGCAGTATTTGGTCCAGAGATGTAGATTCTGCACGCGCTCTATGCGTCTCACATCTGACAACCTGCAATCGTTACATGCGCTGAGCATATGCGTCTCACATCTGAAAGCCTGCAATAATTACATACACTGAGCATTTGCGTCTCAAGTCTGACAGCCTGCAGTCGTTACATACACTGAGCAAAGGTGAAAAGCAGAAGAGCCAGGTCAGCTTGCAGTTTAGATGGCAACTTGGCACTTACCAGGATGTGTTATGGTCAGCACGGCACATGCAACAGCAGTCAGAGATCAAAGACTGAGTCAGCATAATCAACGTCAATATCAATTGCAAGTAGCTTGCGTGCAGCAAATCAATGCCACCATCCTACTGTCTACCAAGTTAGACAAGCAAAGCGACTGTGTTGAAGCAGCGGCTTGAAGCTGGGGCATCATTACAATCGCTCAACATATCCCGTCACATTCCATGCAGCCGTCTTGCAGCTTAACAAGCCTATTGGCATATCAGCTGTGATGTGTCAAAGCAAGGGAGAGGGCGCGGAATCTTGCGAGCGCTTACTGTATTGAGCCCTGGTTCTCAGTCAAACGGTGCAAAATCTGCTGAGCCTCTAGCAGTGCACTGTCCTGCAATGCTTGCTCAGCAGCAGCTCTGGCATCGTCATCAGTAGAACCATCAGCTGCATCTGCCAAGCTCCTTGCAGCACAGGCTGCTGCCCCGCCATTGTCCATGCACTCCATTGCATACAGCAGAGCCTCGTCACCATCACCATTGCAGCGTCTCAAGGCTGCCTCTGCATCTGCCTGTGTCAGGCCCTGAAGGTACAGACAGAGATTTAGAGGCCATGTTGAGGATTGTGTTGTCTGAGGGCTGCTTCTACATCTGCCCTGTCCAGAGCCTGAAGGTACAAAACGGAGAGTCTTGTCAGCATTGAGATGACTGAATGACAGCATTGTTGTATACATAATGCTGACATAATCACCGAAACCAGCAATCATGTATGCAAAATACAGTCCCCACATGGTCCATGTACTCAAGTGCATACAGACAGAAGACAGAGTCACAGAACATTGAATTGAATGAATGAGAGCAGTCTTGTATTCATAACGCTGCCCCACTGTGGACCGTACACTCCAGAGCATACAGCAGAATCTCATCGCCGTCGCATTTGCTGTGCCTCAAGGCTGCTTCTGGATCTGCCCAGTACCACTGCAGCCGGAGTATAGTGACTGGTCCCCAATGGCACTGTCCTCACAAAGAGATTGTCCAAGTCTAAGTATACTATAAGGAGAAATGACTGTACCTGATGCATCATGGCTTGTAGAGTTTCCTGGTCTAGGGGTGGTGACTGGGGTCTCATGGCTTGGTCCCCAGCAGCAGGGCTACAGCCCTGGGGCAGGGGCAACTGCACATACATGACATGCATATCCTCTGGCATGGGGGCCCAGTGGGGTGGGGTGGGGGCCCTCAGGGGCCTGCTGGGGTGGCTGGACTGCTTGCTTGCTAGAGCTGCCTGCATCAGCAGCCGGTCTGTCAAACTTTTGACAACAGTGGGATAGGGATAAGGATCTGATTGCTTCAGCAACACTGAAGGTAGCAACAGGTCAGAACTCAGTACAAATGGACTGGACAGCAATTTTGCCATGTTCATAGCTGTTCTTATGTACTACAGATTGCAGCTGTGACAGATGCAGCTGTCACACATTGTACTTGGCACAAAGGGTACCAATTGCACTGTCAACAGACCAATGAATGATCAACATGCTGTGGATTTGGCTTTGCTGAATGCATAGCATCCTTTGTACAACGGTATGCACTGAACATATCAATGCATCAAACGCACCTTCAGCTGCCTCTCAAGTTCTTGTTTCTCAGCCAGCAATTGTGCCAAAGCTGCGTCACTGCTGGCGCGTTCAATGCGCTCATTGGCTGTTCTCATGGCACCAGAGTAGTTTGCAGTCACATCTATCACGTCTGTCAAGCTAGCGACCCTAAGTGAGGCCCTTGGCGAACCTCTTGGTGATTGCCTGGGTGATTGCCAGGGTGAAGAAGAAAGTGAACTAGAGGCCGGTGACACTGAAGGGGGCGAATATGCGTAACTCCCTGATGCCTGCAGCATCATTGCGTCTGTCAGATACTGTTGGAGGATGCATCTCATTTCGCAAGTATTGTTGCCGCATGCAGCCTCACTTATGGGAGGTGCTTGAGCTTACAAAGACTAGAATTCAGGCATGGTACAGAACAGCATTGCTCAACTGTAGATGCAGCCAAACACCAGTTGTGCAAAGATGCACCACGGATCAGGTGTATAGAGATGCATCAAGAACGCATGCTGTATAGAGTTGCCGTGTGTAAGTTTTAACAGTGAAACTGCTATGCTGGCATCAACCAGTTCAGCTGTGATGGGACACCTTTGATCACACGCAGCGTCCATCACGTGCAACAAAAATGGGCGCTGATGCAGCAAGAATGGATGCTGATCACACTTCAAGGACTAGTTTTACATCTGAAGCTGCAGAGGAAATGCGTACCTGAGAATGCTTTGATGCATTGGGCCTGGTAGCATTGAAATGCTGCACAAGATCATCACCTATCAAGCCAAGCACTTGCCGCCTGAAAGTGCCTTTGCTCCAGTTCTGCAGATCACGCCATGATTTGAGACGTCCATAACTGCTCGTGAAAACCCATAGCAACAGTGTTGCAATCTTCAAACGTGCAGTCACTCAGGAATAGACAGTGAAGATACAGGACAAGGCCAGCACCATGTCCGGAACGGCTGCACGTGGGAAACAGATCCATGCAGATGAGTTCAAATCTCATTATGCCTACAGCCTATTCCTGCAGCACGTTCGTACATAGTTGCTGCACATGTCTTGTGCAAGGTGCAAGTTTTGATGCAATTTTCTGGCACTGTATCATGGAAGCAATTGATTTGCAGGTTGCTTTGACCAGGGATATTGCCCTAGAAGGTGGGGTCAACTCATTGCTTGCAGACCTGTTGCTTCGATTCAACATACAGCTTTTGAGTCCTCCGCAGCTGGTTCTGCTGACCATTCTGCTCCCAGATCTTGGTGGCAAAGGCAAGGAGCTGCTCAGTTTCCACGTGCCTTGGTTGAGTAGGTGTGGTGCCTGTCAGGTCAATCTCTGCTGCATCTGTGTGCGCATCTGCAAACCCTGACTGCAGCCCAGCTGGTGTAAAGCTGCTGTCAGCCTCTGACAGATGCTTGCGCCTCCTGGTAGATGTTGACTGCGGCCTGACGCTGTCATGCAGGTTGATGACACCTTGAACAGTGCCAGTGGTGCTCAAGTTCAGGACAGGATCACACAGGCTCCCATCACACAGGTCGATGACATCAGCATCAGAATCAAGCTGGTAGGTGCAGTCTAGGCTGCGCTTGCTGGCCCTTCTGCCAGTTGTTGGGGATGCATGGCCGACACTGGCGCTAGTACCTGTATGCACAGGGTGTGCAAGACGTTCTGAGTGCAGATCTTGGTGGTTATTGAAAGGCAGATAGCAGTGTGTGACATGAGCAGGTGCATATGCACAACAGAGTCGTTACCTGTGTCATGCTGTTGACCATCGCCCTGACCTGCCATGCAGCTTGCTGCCAAGCCTTGCTACTTCTGCCTGCACAGGTGCATGAGGCGTCATGAGCGTATCATGAGCCTTTGGAGCATGTGTCAGCATCACACAATGCATGCAGGAGGAGGTGAATGGCACACATTGTAGATAGGGCTCAATAGGGAGTTCAGTTGAAGTTCAGGCAGCAAAATAAGAACACCCTTGTGACTTCAGGATGCGGCATTGTGTACGGTATTGTCAAGACAAAAGCATGCTGAATTTGTAGATAGTAATTCAAGACCTCTACATAAGAAGGGATTGTGAGGTTGTGGGTGCAGCAGTACCTGATACAACAGCCAGTGCTAATAAAGCCACATCGGAAGGTGAAGGCTCGCTGATCCGACGTCAGAGCTGTGCCGCCTGTCCTTGACTGAAGTATAGTTGTCCGTTCACGACTTCAACCGCCGAGCAGTCGACGCTCTGTTTTTGGCAAGTCTTGTTAAAGCCCTCAGCACGTTCTTCAGCGAGCAACAGGGTTATCCAGGACTAATGCTTAGTATCACTTGTCAGCACCGTGGAGATCTTCGGTGGCAAAGTGCATATCGTCCGACATGCGGACTAAACAGCGCAGACCCCATCCAGATCTCCGATGGGGCTCTCGGAGCAATCTCGTGCTGCGCCTGCTTTGCTGCGATGAGTAAAGCAAAGCAGCACAACTCATGCATGGCAGCGATGCTTCTCACATCGGACCGGTCTGCAGCGCTGCGCTTTGCAGCGTGAGCAAGTCGCACACTGCGCATGCGTGCGCTGACAAGCTCTGCAAAGCCGCCACAACCTCAGGGGCAAACACAACGGCCTCAACGGTCCTCACAACCTCTGCAGAAAAAGCCTGACAATGACTTCGACGTCGAGCTCGAAGACGATTTGAGTGACAGCGAAGAGGATGGCGCTCTGAAACTAGCAGCGCAACAGCACGCTGAGTTCTACGACTCTCAAGAAGACGACAGAGACGAACATTGGGTACAGCAACAGCGGCAGGGACGCCGTTCAGACGCTATTCTGAGCTGTCCAGGGTGTTTGACCACTGTGTGCATAGATTGCCAGAGGCATGAGTATATCACCACGCAGTACAGGGCCATGTTCGTCACGAATTGCAGGTATGAGCTGTGCAGCTGAGCCCATCTGCTGGCCTACAGCAGGCGATGGTGACACTTATGGGTCTTGGGGCTGCAGAGTGAGTGAAACTCCTAAGGCAAGTTCAACAAGCAGGCCTCAGAAGGCAAGTGGCAAGAGGCAAAGAGAATCACAGCAGGCATTTCCAAAATCTTCCAGTGTTCAAGACCAGGTGTTTGCGGTGTTTTGCCAGACATGTGATGCAGAGCTTGGAGTGCAAGATTCAGATGAAGTCGTCCATTTCTTTAGTGTTTTCCCCAGCACAGCTTGAGCCTGCGACTTTCTTGTGACAGCCCAATGCACTTGGTTCCTGGAAGACAGAGCTCTATTTTGCCGTTAAGCTCAGTAGACACATCTTGGCAAAGCATGCCAGCAGTTTCATGAATGCCCACTGCATAGAAGCGTGCAATGCTGTTCGGTTGGTCATGGCATTAGTCAACAGCTATACATTCTGCATGATGTAAAGCTGTAAGCCTCACCAGCAGTAATCACATTGGTCTGCCTTGATTGAAAGGGCATTTAGTTGAGACGCACTGAAATTGTTGTGGCGGCTTCTGAGATTGTCTCACATGTCAGCCCTGGGCCTATTCAAGTCTTGGTCTGTAGTTCTACAGATGCAAAATACGATGCAGCATGATCAGGCTTTCAAGGTGATCAAAGTGCGTTGGTGAGTGTAATCAGCATGACATCTTGAGGAAGCTACTGCTTTGCTGCTTTCCTGTTTGTTAATCGAAAAATGCTCAAACCACCACGTTGTGTATCATCTGTGGCAGCAGATGCTCATCTGCATGTGAGCCACAACTGACTGATTGTGTCGTAACACGTACAGTCAATGATGCAGTCGAGGCATGCCTGTGCATGCCAATTGATGCAGACGTTGGCTCGCAGAGCAGGTCATGCTGAAGGCTTCAGCGGCGACATGAAGGTGCACGCAGCATGAAGGCTGTCAGCGACAGGTGAGGCTCGGCCTTTTCAACCTGACACGCGTGGCGACTGACGTTAGATCTCTTTCTGATCAGTCCCTTGTCATTTAGCTTCTGCCATGATCACAGCCCTGCGGTGAAGCCATCAGCCTTGAGGTATACGACGTTTCTGATCACGCCCTCGCGAAGCGATCCTGCGTGCCTGTATTCCTATTGCTGCAAGATCTCTCTTCAGTTTTTCGAAATACGCCCAAGCTTTATATATCGTGCTGCAAAATTGACTATGCTCGGTCAGTTTCTTGTTCACTTGCAGCGACCGGTGGGATTTTTTGCTGACTCACTTGGTGCACTGCAGAGCATTGCCGTAGAGGTGGCAGCACCTTGCCACAGAATGCCATGCCCGGCTCGCAGTGCACTTCAGAGAGGTCTAGCATGCCAGGCAGCAGAACCGACTTCTAAGGACTGGTACGCCTTGGCTTGTGGCAGTCCCACACCCTATGGGTGTCTCCCTCCTCCAGGATATTTGGCTGGGCCTTTGCCTAGCAACAGCACTTTGGGCAAAAGTGAGCAGGTACCAGAAAGAGACTTGTTGGGGTGTACAAGCTGAAAGCATTTGATGTGTTGCTCCGTAGTTCTGCTCTGGAAGCCAGATGCACAACATGGCTTTATGTTTGTTGCTCAAGTTGGCCATGCATGCTTGTGTAACGCCATGTTGTACACAAAACAGAAGTCAATAACACAGCCATGCATGAGCTGACGACTATTTGAAGTGTTGTTTTTAACTTGGCTCCTAAAGCCAGACGTGTGACATGATTGAGGCAACAGTGCCCCAGCCTCTGCTTTTGTGCTATGCATTGGTGCACAGCGATGGTTCTGATGTGTCAAACTCACTTTCTTCTGCAACAAGTGTCTTTTCCTGGTGGCTCTGCCTGTATGAACTTGACTTGCAAAGGCTGTCTCCCACATTTGCTTGCAAGTGTACAGGGTGATGACTACGGTGTGCTGCATGGTGGCTTTGACAAGTCATCGACAGACTCAGGTACCAAGTTTGTGTTTACATTGGATAACCTCAGAGACCCTGATTATGTCAGGTAAGCAAGCGTGCTTCCAGTTTCACTGCTTGCATGCCCCAGAGATGCTCTGAATGCTCTGAAGTGACAGCCAGCCAGCTGCTCTGCAGAGAGTCTGCTTCAAGCAGCCAACATATGCAATGCATGCTCACGCGGCACATGCTGCAATTTTGCGTTTTTCTTGAATGTAAGGCAAGAAGGTGACATGCAGGCTAATATATCAGAGATTTGATGAGGGCAGTATCACATCTAAATTAATCGCTGCCAAGTTCCTGCAGTGCCCTAACTACCCAGAAGCATGCAATCAGGTGATCAAGCATGTTCCGTGATGCATTGATCCCAGACCAAAACTCACAGCAGAGTTTACCTTGTTCACAGCCGTTTGCACCCATATCAAACAAAGCACAGCAATCAGGTTTCTGCCAGCATGACATGTTGACCCCACTTGCCCTGGGCAGCATAGGTGAAGTCTGCGCCACATGACTGCAGGGAGACTTTTGCCCTTTCACACATTCCCAAATGACAAACCCATGCTGGCACGCTGTTCTAGATGAGTGCAGTAAGGGCAGGACATGTGGCAAAGGAAAAGTATGTAAGTTCTCTCATGGGCCCTGGCTGAAAGAAGCCTACCCAGCGTTGAGAGACTGGGCACTGGACAAGGTATGAGCTCATCAATCTCATTTACAGTATTCTTGTTCCTGATAAGTAATGTCAAGCTTTCTTTGCACAACTGAAAGTTCTTGTGCGAGAGCTGTGTTGCTTGCAATTTTTGTTCATGACAGCTCAATCCCTAGCTGATCAGCGTCAAGTATACACATGATTGCAAGTTGTTGCGCAGAAGCGCCGTGCCGCATTACTGGACGGCCGCTCTTTCAAGTGCAGATACCTGTTTCAAGCACATGACGCTAAGCTTTATCACAAGCACATTTTGCAAGGCATGCAGGAATCTTTGTTCTTGGAGACTGATCGGCAAGCTCTGTCTTGCAGGGCGCAACAGTGTATTGAAGGAGTGACATTAGACTGCCTTGCCCTCAGATTGTAAACAGAAATTTTGTATACAGGCGCAGCCCTGGCACAAACACACCAAACTGACAAAGCCTGTATAGACCTCATTAATCTAGAAGTATCTTGGCCGCGGAGCAATTATGATTTACATTGGCTGTGTTCATAGGAACCTTGCGTTGCCGTGTCGCTGCTGCTTGGCAGGCCTTTGCAACGGCACATGCCTCTTCTCAGAGGGCGCCTGCTGACTGTCACTGGTTTCATGCTCCTGCCTGTCAGGACTGTCAAAGTGCCTGCTCCCCTTCTCAACCGGCACCTCTTCACTGATGTTGGCTTCTTGCTGCTGCCCTTCAGCGTGCACACTCCTCTTTTGATTTGGCACCTTGTGACTACCAATGAGGTCCTGCTGCTGCCTGTCAGGCCTTTCAGAAGGCACACCCTTCTTTCAAAGGCACGCCTTATAACTGTCAGTGCCTTCCTGAAACTGCATGGCAGCCTTTTCAGAGTGTGCGCGCCTTCTTTTGTGGGGCACCTCTTGGCTGTTTTTGGATTCTTGCTGTTGGTGCCCAGACTGGTGTGCCAGAAAACCTATCGCCACCACTGCCACTGTCGCAGCTGCCCCAGCTGCTGCCTTTCGGGGGTTGTTCTTCACCCACCTGACAGCACCCTTTACCCTGCCTAGCAAGCCACCCCTGCACAATGCGCAGCAGCTCTTTCAGCAGATTGGCACCATCTGACTTGTGCCGTGTAACGGCACACCTTCAATTGCATTGCAACTGTTGAACAAGACAGCACATCAGATGCCAGCAGAATCTGTGCAGCGCAGATTCGCCCATGCCATATCACATGCATGTAAGCTTGCATCTCCAACATTTGGCTGGGATGCAGAAGATGTTTGGAAACCGTGTACACTACTGTACTGCATCAGGTTAGTCTGGTATGGCTCACCTTTGTGGCTGTGTCTCATGCCGCGCATTTTCACCAGCTTGCTCAAAGCCGCTGCTGCATTGCTGCAGAGAATGGACCATCCCTGTCCTTGACTGTCTAGTCACTCTCTGGGCTCTGCTTTGCGGCACAGTCTCAGCTTGGTTGACTCGCTGCTGCTCGGCAGGCTGCACATGATCTGAAGGTTGCTGTACCATCGCATGGACTGCATTGCCCGGTGCCTGCCATGCAGGCTGCGCGTCATGTGCAGGCTGCATATGTGCTGCAGATTGAGCTGCAGCAGAGGTGGCATGATGCTGTGCCCAGCGATCTGAATGCTGCACAGTTTCTGATGACCCTGCAAGATGAGCTGGCTGCTGTGAAAAGTGCTGCTGGCCGTTTTTGAAGCTCTGTATATGGGCCAGCAGCCGTACTCCAGTCAAACCTTTGGGCAGGCGCACTTTTGGGCCACTTGTCTCACCAGGGTTGACTTGCTCGCCGTTGCTGCCAATGCTGCAAACACTGCAGACAACTGCCACAGGGGCCATGAGAAACGTCCGTTCCACCCTTGTGTATGTGGGCAGTTCTGACTGGGACCTGTGCAAAGGACGTCTGGGCTTTCTTTCGTCATTGATGACATTGCCGGTGGAAGCCCTCCTTGTGGGGCCCCTTGAAGAAGAGAAAGAAGACGAGGGCAGGGGCTGTTTGCGGCAGCTCTGGTCCCACAGCTGCAGCAGCAGCAGCTGCAGGTGTGATATGGGCAGACATAGCTTGAGGGTGAGTGACAGCTGTGCTGTGTGAAGTATTGGCAGCAGCGGGGTGTGAGGTTTGAGCAGGCACAGCTTGGATGTCAACGACCGCTGGGCCTTGTGAAGTGTTGGCAGCAGCTGAATGTGCTGCATGTTGGCCAGACACAGCCTGACTGTCACTAACAGCTGTACCTGGGGCTGCTGCTGTAGACTGTGCGTAAGTTGCCATGGCTTTAGGGGGTGCACTCTGAGTCTGCTGTGCTGCAGGAATGAGTGGCGCATTAGCTGCTGAGGCGGCACTCTGTGCCTGGTGTGCTGCCGCAGATGCTGGTGCAGTGGCCATCGGAGCTACCTTCGGTGTCTGCTGTGCTGCAGCAGATGCTGATGCAGTGGCTATTGGGGTTGCCTTCTGTGTGTGAAATGCTGCAGCAGAAGGGGATGCAGTGGCTGTTAGGGCTGCATGCTGTGCCTGGCGTGCTGCAGCAGATGCTGGTGCAGTGGCTATTGAATCTGCACGCTGTGACTGGTGTGCTGCAGCACATGCTGGTGCAGTGGCTATTGGGGTTGCCTTCTGTGTCTGAAATGCTGCAGCAGAAGGGGATGCAGTGGCTGTTGGGGCTGCACCCTGTGTCTGCTGTGCTACAGCAGAAGGTGTGGCAGCAGAGTTTGGGACAGCACTCTGTGTGTGTGCTACGATAGAGGGTGTAGAGGGTGTTGGGTCGCAAGCCCTGTGCAGAGTTTGGCCCCCATTTGCTGCCTTTGCAGGCTGCGGGGCCGTGCTTGGCTGCAGCATTGAGCCTGAACCTCTGCATTGAGACAGTAACACTGAGCAGCTTGCGATTTCAGCATGAAAGGCGTACACATCACAGATGGACTTAGATTGTAAGACACCTTGAGCAAGCTGCTTTTGCAACAATACTGCTCGAGTGCCAATTCAATGCTGTGATGCAGTGACGTCATTGCCAGTGGCAGGGCCAGATTTCTGCTCAACTGAAAGCTCGTTATTAACATAGACCTGACAGCAGAAAGACTCACAGCAGCACATACCTGTTGTCCCCAAAGCCACCACTGTCGTTCCCGCTCTGACCAGCTGCATTTGACGCTTCAGCTAGGCTGTCAGGGTCTGAATGAGCATCTGTGCTGCTGTTGTCGTTACCCATAGGAGATGCAGATGCAGCGAGCAAAGAAGACGAAAGGAACTTCAGCTTCTGCCTTGTCTCAGCAGCATCTTGCCGCTGAGCTGGCTTTGTCCTGCAAAAATATGAAAGCATATGATCGCGCCGCCCAGCCATGAATGGATGAGCTGTGAAGTACAACATGATCTGAAGGCACGCACCTGACAACAGCGTTATGTCCATCAGGCTCGCTACCAAGGCTTCCCATTCTAATACTTGCAGAAACTCAGCTTGATCACGCACAGCGCCTGCGCTTGCTACGTCATGGGACGGCAACTTCGTAAAGCACAACAACACGCCAGACAAGCTGTCCGCAGAACAACGGATCGGCGCAGGTGGCTCAAAGGTCAGTCTGTGTCCGACAAGAGCCCGATCGTCGAGACAATTTGTTGAGCGGCACGCGCCAATCACGAACGCACTATTGCCTTGCGCCAATGTTCGCCTTTATGTGCTGTCGCAACACGCTCACAACGCAGTAAGCATACAAAAGCGACAAAGAGTCTGCAAGTCGCTCAGGAATCTGGCTGACTCATGTGGAAGGATCGCTGGCACAATTCTGCCAATGTCCAATGGCAATTTCAGTCAGCGCAAAAATAGCTAGGTGGAACTGTGCAGCACAAATGCTTCATCTGCATGTAAATCCACATGTTCTCTCACACGTAGACTGCAACAACTGCTGCTGCCATGCCTGCTGGTACTCTAGACCTGTGTTTGTTTAAGCTCCGAAAGCCACTGTTCCCATTGTCCTAGGTAATGACTTTTATAAGCAGTTCTGAACACCTTGCCAGCTACCTGTGCACGTCTAACAAGAACTGTGCTCCTGCTTCTACTCAGCTACTTGTCTATCAAGCATTGTATACTGCTCACAATACAAGCAAAGGGAAAGGTGAAACAAAACCCTGCATGTTGTACTAAGCTGTGGTGCTAAGCTGAGAAGAAATGGTGTCTGGACATCTTGCACAAGAAACTGTGCATCTAAAGTTCATGAGTTGTGCAGGCTGTGCATAGCCCGACTGACATACCACAGGCTGCTCAAACATGCAAGGCTAGCCTAGTGTCAAGCACAAACTTGACCCAAACACACATGATGCATATAGCTGACCTTTACCGCTGTATGAGTCAGGCGGCTTTGATTCACAGCACAGATCTACGCTGTAGGAAGCCGGTGAGCTAGCAAGACGCAGGGCTCAATGTCAGCAAAAGCCATGCCAATGTACGCAGCAATGGAAGACCCTGTCACTGTGATGGACGACATTGATGGCGCAGTCTGAGTTGTTATGCTATTTTGAAGCTGTGACACTGAGGCTGCTGATGACAGGTGCCCAGAGAGCATTGCTGCGGGCTTGCATGCCACGGGATATGACTTCTCTTGGCTTGTTCCTGCACATGAAAACATTTCTTGCTTTGCCCTGTCATGCCTAGCTAGCAGCCATATCAATTGTGCAAATGGGCACCCGAGAATTTGCACTGCCTTGCCTACAAACATTGGCCTTGACATGACACAGATCCTGTTCAGCTATGCACTTGAGCACAAAGCATGTGCTGCAGCTCATGGATATAGGTGGATGATTGAATGCATGTGTAGTGGCAGTTCTGACCTGTGCATGTTGGCATCATGTGGGGTCCTTGCAGCTTGCCGCAGCCAGGCAATGGCATCCCGCAGGGTCTTCCTGCGGTTGCTGTCTCTAACAGCCTCCAAGCGGCGCAGGTGACCTGCCTCAATCAGGTCACGCTTCAGCTGAGCCTCTGCCTTCTGAGCAGCTTCTGCTTGCAGCCGCTCCTGTATACGCGTGCAGATGTCACTTGACAAGTTCATTGGAAAAGGAAATTTTACATCACATGAGGAAGATGACATGCATGCAGGGAAAGTAGATATTTTGCCCTGCTAGGTCAAGCTGCTGCAGCTCACAGAGGGGCCCATCATAATGCATGGCAGCAGTGAGTTTTTTTCCCTTGATTCCTGTAGTTGCTTGTGCCCTGCCGTGCAACTTCAGCTGGTGGTATGACATGCCGGGCGGGAGTCAGCTGCTGCTGTTCTGACTTGAGTGCAACAAGTGCATGAGCTTGATCCAAGTCTGCTTTCGTTTGCAGAGCAGTGCTCAAACAGACGCACTGAGCCAGATATGATACGACAAATACAAGTTGTATACCTGACAGTTCGGTCAATCAGGCATGCACCGTAATCTGAGGAATAGATGAAAAAGAAGCCTAACCCTCTTGATGTTGAGTTGAGAGTAGCCAACTGATGTAATGAGCTTCTCAACCATAAATGGCAGACTCACCTCAGCTAGACGTTGATACCATGCTTGAGCTCTGAGGGTCATCTGAGTCTTCCACACATTGTAGTAGTACAGCACCAAATGCTCTGTTTCCCGCTGCGGCAGGAACTGCTTCCTGATGGCGGGAAAATCCCGCCCAAACAGCAGCATTCCCTCCTCAAACTGCTCCTCTTCCTCATGCGTCCAGCCTTCAGCAACTGCGGCGCCAATGAGGGGCAGGCCTAGGGGCTTGTGGGCCGCCCGGGGCAGGGCATTATGCAGTGCTACCTGCCCTTCCACTGACCATTGCACCCTGCATGGTTGCCAACCTTGTTGTCAGGCTGCACCAAATCACTTAAAATTGTAACAGTTGCATTCTGCTCACAAGCAAGGATATGTGCATGAGTATACATGCATATAGATGCCAGTGTGTGATTACAAGTACATCGCAAATGGTGACGAAATGAGTTTGTGGCATGTTTTGTATACCAACACCGCAGATGCAATGAATGCGGAAATTTTTATAGTCATGCACTTCAGATGAACTGTAATGCTTAAGCAACAACAGCAACAATGCATCCTCTCAAAAGCTGCTGACACTGTTTCTTGCTGTGCCTTGAGCATCTCAAGGCATCAGAAACGAATGCACCATGTTTGATCATATTTATACTTGAACCTACCATGCTGCAGTACAGCTTCCCTAATGCAGGAGCATGCTTTGCACAGACGCAAGTCCAGCTGCTGCAGAACAAAGCTCAGTCTGCATCGTACGACACAGCAACAAGTGTGTGGCAAGATGGGATTTCCACAGCTCAGAAGAAGCTCGTTACCTTTGCTGAAGCGTGGCGCCATCAGGCAAAGGTGGGGGGTGACAAATTCTAGCCTGGCTGTTTGCAGCACCTGCAGAACAAGCAGAGCATGAAATTGAGTTGCAACAGGTACAGAAGCTGTGCTTGACTACTCTTGTGCACACCAAGAGACTGCTTGCAGTGATTTGGAGTTTATTTAGCCCAAGACATCAAACAGCAGACAGCAAACATTGTTTGAGGCACAGCCAAGGAAGCAAGGACTAGCTAGGAGTTCTGGCCTCGCATTGCTAAGTATGCTGTATGGAGTTGGGATGCCATGTATGCCATGTTGACGGCATACAGGACCATTGGAGTAGAGTTAGAAGACATGACTGAAGTGATAAGCTATAATGCATACAAGGCATAGTATCATATTGTGCATTGGCTCTATTACCAAGACAAGTGCAATGAGTGCTGTGGCAACAACATGATCTGATTTGATGGCCACACACTATGCGATAGAATCACAGCCTGGCCAGTGAACATGTCTGACAAGGGCTGCTATTGCCAATGTGTAACCACTGTGGTCACCAGCATTGCATGGATTGCTTCAGGCACACCAGACAAAGCTGTCAAGCATGCAAACCATGCATGCAGACACATCACATGCAGCACAGTCACAGACACGCTGCAAGTTGTACGCCTTTCTGTAATCAACACAGGGCAGCTCAAAACTTTACCAATCCCAAGAGAGTATTTCCAGACAGCTTCCTTGCGATCATACCAGAGGCAGCATTCAGCTGATTGACCGTACGCTGATGCTGGTAGCTGACCGGTTGTAACAATTGTAGCAATTGTGATTGGCATGTAGTTGCTCATCTTGTCTACCTGTGACAATGCGGGGCTGCATCCAACGCTGCTCATCAGCCGGTGTGTTTGGCAAATTTTCGTAACCGTCAGCAGCCAAGCTGAACAGCTATAATGATTGAATGGATGCTGTATAGCAATTACATTCTGAGGCTTGTATAGTCACCTAGTGGCATTGGGGCTGCATTCAGCTGACTGCTCCTGTCCCCATCAGCTAGAACTGTGTTCACTTGATTGACAGTCATACCTGTGACAATGGGGGGCTGCATCCAACGCTGCTCATCAGAAGGCATTCTGAAGGGGCGAGGCAGGACAGGAGGCATCTGGGCCTGATACTCGCCCCCCTCCCGAGTCTCCTCAACCTCACTCTCCTCGCTGCTCAGCTGTCCCTGCTCCGAAACCACCCAAGCTGGTCTGTACACTTCAGGTGCAGCCCTTGCTCTTGTGCTGCGCCGCACCACTGCGAGCAGCACACATGCTCTTGAGGACGGAAGTTTTGGGTCATATACAACTCCTTTTGGTCCACAGGTGTTGAGGCACTTGAATTGGTCTGTCAGAGGTTTTGGGTCATGATGCTGTGTTGCACGTGTCACCAGCTTGACATCAGCATGCTTTGTGACAAAATTGACCCGGCTCACTTTGTCACCAATGTCACAACATGGTGAATCAAAGCCCTGTAACAGGCACGACACAAGAAATTATGGTTGAATCAAGCTTAAGCGCGACCTTGTGCTGTGCTTGTTTATATGGTCTCATGATCAGGTTTAGCTGACCAGATACTAAGCCCAGCACTTGATGAGACATGGGCATGGCCTGACAAAGACCCAATGCAGCAACAGGCAGCAGAAAGCCCTCAATGCCAACAGCAGCTTAGTATCTTGACATATACAGCACAACAGTAACTAAGGACTGGACTGACTGACATGCAAGGAGGTCTTCACCATCACAAGTGCGTGTGAGTACTGGAACAAATGTCAGACCAACAAGGTGCTTACCAGCAGCTGGCGAATCCTCCACAAAGTCTGTTGCAGTGTCCTCAAACATGACAACCCGCAGCTGTGATAAGATGTGCATGAGCAGTTGAGGTCTGAGAAGAGTGACAAAATGACAAGATCCTTACCAGCAACAGGCAACTTCTCTAGCAGGTCTGTTGCGATGACCTCAAACAGGACACTCGAACGGCTGTGATAGCATGTCCATGAGCACTTGAGGACTGAGAAGCATGACAGAGCGACATGGCAGCAAGCAGATTTTCCAGCAAGTCTGTTGCAGCATCCTCAAACATGATACTGCCCAGTCTGATCAGCACAAATGCTTTCATGACAAAGCAACAGGCAAGGAGGCCTACCAGCAGCAGGCAGATCCTCCATAAAGTCTGTTGCGACGTCCTCAAACATGACGCCCCGCAGCTGTGACAGCATGACCATAAGCATTAAAGCACGGAGATGAAGGACAAAGCGACATGCAAGGAGGCTCACCAGCAGCAGGCAGATCCTCCATAAAGTCTGTTGCAACATCCTCAAACATGACGCCCCGCAGCTGTGACAGCATGTCCATGAACAAGAACTCCTGCTGAGGGCTCAACCCAGTCTGCACAGGCAGAGAACTTCCGTCTGGCTCAGCTGCCAGCACAGTTGCAGCCACAGATGAAGCTGGTGGGGCAGTTGATGCAGCTGTCACAGCAGATGCTGCTGACATGGTTGCTGTTGATGATAATCTGGTTGGTGGTAATTGCTGTGGTTGCTCTCTTTGCCTCAGCCCTGCATTTAGCTCCACGCTGGACGACCCTGGCTGACTTTGCTGAAGAATAGTTCCCACGTCTCTTGAGGCAGCACCCAACTGCCCTTGATCCTGCATGTCTCGGTCAGGCAGTTGAGCCGGCACAGACCAATGGGTATTGCGCTCAAGCTGGTGCTCAGCGTTATCTGCCTGCTGGGCACTCAGAGTTTGAGCTGCATGCTGGGCCTGCTGCGCCTGCTGAGCATGCTGCTCAATCAAAATAGGCCGCTGTGCCCCAAGCACACCTGTGTCAGCCTGCTGAGCCTGCTGGGCGCGCTGTTCTCTTAAATCTGGCTGCTGATCCTTATGCTGATCTATGCAAGTCTGCTGAGTATCATGCCCAGCTGCAGGCGAGTGCTGTGAGTGAGGCTCGTCCATGATGCGCTGCTTCTTATGTTTACGATGCCGGCCAGACCTTCTGGAACTGTACCTGGCGGGGGCATCATTGGCGGCGGGGCAAGCTGCGGTCAGCCGCAGCCACCGCACCATTGCACTCATCTTGGTGTCTCCCTGCATGTCACAGATGTTTTCAGTGCCAGACATTAACGTTGTTAGGGAGCTCTTTGAAAGCATTGCAGGATATGCAGCAGACAGAGGGCTGCTGTGTACGGCAGTCGAAATGCCATCAATTGTTTAAGCTTGACGCTATAATGGTGCTGGGGAAGAAAGAATTGCATGTTCTGACAGGATACAGAGGCACTGAAACAATGCCTGTGATGGCATGAGGTGTAACACGATCCCTTGCTATGCACAGTAGCGACAGGTCACAGCTTGACACCTTGAGCACAGCTTGATGCAGAATCGTGCCAAAGATGCTTCAGCGAAAACGAATCACAAAATGTAGCCCAGAACCCCACGACACGCTGGGTGTGTCAGAACTTAACAAGTAGAAGCAGCCTGTAAAGTGTGCTGAAAAAATATACAACAAGCAGTGCTGACCTGTGCAACCAGATTGAAGCCTGCACGCCTCCAGTCAGCACTGCTGGTTGCTCTGGTGACTGCTGGCAGGCCAAGGGGGGCTGGGGAGGGGCGCACATACCCCACCCCCCCTATGGTTTCCCAAGCAAGCTCTGCAGGTGAGGTTGCCTGCATCATCAAACTGTGCTGACAATGGAGCTTAGGGAGAACAATCGGCTAGTCATTGTGCTCACTGGTACACTGAACATTACTCATAATGACACTGGATATACTAGTATATATTTTCCACAGGGATGCTTCCAGTCTTTGTAATAACATTCATTGGAGAGCATGCAGACTGCAACAGACGGCAGTCAGCAATACATTGATCATTTACCAGTGAGTGCCTGTTGACAACAGCTTTACAAAAGAGGTCTCAATAGCTGTGCATGGTCTGACTGTTGCTCAGGCAACACAGGCGTGTCAGGAGACCCAAAGACAATTTCACTGCCATCACAGTGAGCTAGCAGTGTTTGAGTTTGGCCCTGAGCTGTGAAGAGAAACATGGCCGTGTGCCCTGTTGCCTAGGAGAAAGAGCGATGCACTATGCCTTGTAAGTGCTGTAGACAACTATGCATGCTGTGCTGCAGCAAAGAATCCAGCAGGAATTCATACCTCTGTGCATGATCATGGATGCTGCGGGAACTGCACAGACTGTACCGTAAAGCCTAAAGCATCTGCTAGACCTCTGACAGTATCACAGCAATGTTACAGGGGGTGGGAATGCGCTGTATGGGAAGATGCAAATCAAGACAAAAAGCAATAGCACCAAAGCTTTTTACTCACTCTGTGAGCCTCTGCCTGAAACCCAGACAGGATAGGGTCTGGAAGCAAAGCACCATGAGGGATGACTCCAGATGCCAAGCCCCTACCCCTACCCCTGCCTCGACCCCTGCCACGGCCCCTACCCCTCCCCCTACCCCTGCCCCGCCCCCTGCCTCTACCCCTCGTCCCAGCAGAGGCTTCAGAGCCAGCTTCTTCAGACGCAGCAGACCCTTCATCAGCTTCTTCTTCTTCTGACTCCAGAATTCTGCTGCTGCCGCCACCACTGGACGCCTCTTGCTCTTCTTCTGCTTCAGAGCGCGACTTAGAACTGGCCTCAGATGCTGACTGGGAACTGCCCCTGCCGGTGGCCCTGCCCCTGCCGCGACCCCTGCCCCTGCCTCTTCCCCTTCCTCTGCTTCTTCCTCTTGATGGAGCAGAAGAAGGGGCCCTGCCCCTGCCCCTGCCCCTCCCACTGCCAGGGGGTCTGCCTCTTTTTCTTGGGGGTGCCACCTCAGCTCCTGCCCCTGTGACTAGGGCACCTCCAGAGGCAGCCCCTGTTGGGAGGGCTGCATCAGGTCCAGCCCCTGCTGATGGAACAGACTCAGCAGCTGGAAGCTGAGTCTCATTTACTTGCTGAGCTGCTGCCTGTGTGTTTTGTGGGAGCTGGGGTACTTGAGGGATGGCAATGGGTTGAGTTGGGCTGGCAGCATGTCTATGCAATGCTGATTCTGATGTAACTGGATTGACCTGCACGCCAAGCTCCTGTTGCATTATGTAACTCTGAACAAGCGCAGTGCTGATGCACTAACAAGATGTGTGAGCTTTGATGCATTTCACCATACATGTGGCAAGCGCAACATGTGTATCGACATGAAAGCAAGCATTGTCAACAGGTGATGTGTCTGAAGTGACTTCTGTACAAGCTGAATTGAGACAAAATGCACAGCATCGTTTGAGGCATGAAACCAAACTGGAATGGCATTCAATGCTGTAAAGCCAGCCACAAAAGCTATCTTGGTATGTCAAGATTATCTGCCAGCTGTGCTGATAGAACCTGGCCAATTTCACTGCTTCATCAGAATTTGTCAAAACAGAGCAGGGAGCAGAGGTCAATGACTGAGGGTTGCATGAGGACCAACTCAGAAAGGAGAGATCTGAAGACTCTGGTTTGCCAGCTCTGCAGACAAGACAGGCATCAAATGAGGGTTGCATGAGGAGCAATGAGAGGTTTAAAGACCTGAAGACTCTGATTTGCCAGATCAGCGAGATCTTGAGGGTCACAGTACCCAGAAGCAGCAGCTGCCTCAGTAGCTGCCGCCACAAGCTTCTCAGGAGCCATACCATCCACAGAAACCGGGAAGGCCAAAGGGCTGGTCCCCGCATGTCCGTTACGTTGCCCACTTGCCCTGCGCTGAGTCACCACACCCATAAGCTTGGGCTGCTGCAGCTGCTGGGGCAACTGCTGCTGCCTTTGCTGCTGTCGCTGCTGCCTTGACTGCTGCTGCAGCTGCTGCTGCAACTGCAGTGCAGAAGAGCCTTGATACAGCCTTGAGGGTGTTTGAACAACTGCAGGACTTGCTTGCAGGGGCTGGTAGCCGCCCTGTTGCGGCACTGCCCCAAGCGGAACTGCCCCAACAGGCACATCACTGCGCATCATGAGCTGCGGCTGCTGCTGCTGGTGCTGCTGCTGCTGCTGATGAATGTGTTGCTGGTGTTGCGTGTGCTGCTGCTGTTGCATGTGCTGCTGCTGCTGCTGATGAAGCTGCTGCTGCTGCTGCTGAGGGATGTGTGACCATGATTGCTGCTGTTGAGGCTGCTGCCAGTTCTGCTGTATGGCAGGTTGGGCCTGGGGCAGTGTCAAGCCAGTGACAGGTTTGACTGCTTTCTGTTGCTGGTTCACAACCTCAGATGAAGGACTGCGAGCACGCTTTGGCCTGCCACGACCTGTCTGAGACTCGACCGCCTGATTGCCTGTAGAACCCCCCTGCTTTGCGCCATTTGCCAGCTGTGAAGCATCGGGCATCACAGCCTGTACATGCCCTGACTGCCCAATTGTAGCCCCAGCCGCTGGCATGGTGCCAGGCTGAGCAGCTTGTGACCTAGGCGCAGGGTGTGATAGCGCTCGGTACGCTGCTGCTTGCTTCATCAGTGACTGGTCAAAGTCCATGAGCTTAGTCCTGTAGAGTGACTCAATTTGTGCAGCTGGATCTTGTCGCCAGGCTGGGCATTGCAGCAATGAACTGGCTATCAGGTTCCAGGGGAAGACACTGAGGGTTGGCTGCGCTGAGTGGCATTCATGCACTAAGCGCCACAGCTGATACAGCCGAACAGATCTGCCCTCGCACCAGGTCTCCAAAGCTGGCAACTGTCCTTTAGCAGACACAGCAAGACTATAGTCAGCTGCACACGCCCAGTAAAGGTTGCAATGCTTGGTGAGTTACATCAACATGCAGAGATTGAATTATGCATAAATACAGCTGAACAGATTTGCCTTCACAACAGGTCTCCAAAGCTGGCAACTGTCCTGTAGCAAATATCTGAAGGCTACAGTGATTGTGCCCTAAAAGAAACGTTTGATGCAAGCACATTCCCAATGTAGGACAGCGCAATTGAAAACCATCACTGCATTTTGACTGCAGAAATGTCTTTGAGTGAGGACAGTTCTTTGTGAGGACAATCTTCTGGTTGACCAACGCATTCGTTCTAAAGATGAAACGCTGTGTAATCAGCTGCGCATGTGCAGTGAAAGTTGCAATGCTTAGTGAGCTGTGCCACCATGCAGAGATCGAATCATGCCAGTCACATCAAAGGAATTGAAATTCACTTCAACAGCAGACTGCATGAAGTATGCTTTGTGACTTGTGGCTGCAGTAATGTTGTGCACCTGTGTGGTTGCAGAAGCGTATGTACAAGTCCTCAAAGCTGCTCTCAGGCAGCAGCATCAGCTCTCAGGCCAATGTGTATGGCAGACACAGATTGCACATCCGCTTGCTGGTTGTCAGCCAACTTTTCTGTAGAAATTGCACCCCTCAACAGCATGTACAAGCTATTCAGCAGCAAGATATTCACATTTGCACAACTTGTGGCTGGTGGTCGATCTAACAGATGTCACACTGACAGACTGTGCATGGGTTGCAATCCGGAAACAGAGCCAAGAAGCTGAATCACCACCTATAGGATGACACTTTGCCTTGTGAAAGTTCAAGAAAATTTTGTTACAGAAGAAGTAGGCTTCATGCGCCGAACATCCAAAATCTTCAGAAAATAAAGAAATATATCTACCTGCAACGAGAGTGGCTCGGGCTGTTTATTGTGCGTATGTGTTCACGAGCGACTCACGTTGACATTGTCGCTGGCAGCGATGAGGTCAGACAGCGGCAGGAGGCTCATGCGCCTTTGCGGTGCGCTCGTCGGTTGAACAATGATGTGTGTCCTTAGCGACTCATTAGGCGAATGCTTTACCCCCCTCGATGCATCGTATATGTAAAGTTCCCCTTATACATTAATTCAACACATTACTTTGCACCAATCGCTACACTGAGCCTCGGCTTGTTTTCTGCTTGCAACGCCGGGCATACACATGGTCGAAGGCGCAGACAGAAATGCGTTCTGATCAGGCGGTGTCACAGTCTTGCACAGTGCAAGAAGGTAAATCTCGTGAGTCACTTGAACGACTGCAGGTGCACCATGCAGAATTATTTTTATATTTCAGCCCTCATCAAGATGGCGCGAACTGATTCTGAGAGCCTGAGAGAGTGTTGTGTAGAAAAGAAATGCATGAACTCAAGCAGCTGGAGCAAAGTCATGGATGATCGTTATGAGTCATCCAGATGATCATCAGAGAGAGAGAGAGTAATTTTACGTGTTTTAGCCAGCCAACAAGGCTAATCATGCATATGGCATGATGCAGCATGTGCACATGCTGCGTCAATGACTTGAGCCAGCATTGCGCCATACTCATCATCAATGGACTGACCAGCACGAATAGCAAAGGAGTTTTGAAGCCTTGCAACAACACCTGCGGAATGATGCAATCAGTGTATACAATAGCAAAGCTTTTCGGGCAATTGAGATATGGTGGTGAATCAACATGAACGATAGCAGAGGATTTTGACCAGTGGCTTTTTGGCAATAGCAGAATCACACTTTGAGCACAGGAGCATCTGTCTTTTCTTAATCGGTCCAAGCTTATCTGATGTTATGCTGAAAGTGCTATCTGGGCTTGCCAGCTGAATGACAACTCTTTCACAACAGCCAAGTCTATCGTTGTCATACCTGCATTGCATGAGCCAGATAAACTTGCCGGGAGTCATGTCCGATCTAGCAGGATTGTAGCATTGCAAGTCTTGGGCTTCTCCTATTTGCAGAGGTTCCTGTCATGCAAGCAATCTACGTTTCCTTTCTTTGCTTTCTGTAGCGCTGTGTGCAAAATGACACACAGAGCAGCAGCATGGCCAACCACGTAGACTGTGATTTGCCAATTTGGGCTGCTGAGAGCCATAAATCAGTGTGGCCAAGTCATGAAATGCCCTGGATGCTGCCATATCTGAGAGCGCCTCAACTCCTTCAATTTCTCTGCCAAGCCCAGTCTGACTTGCCTGTAGGTGTGCACTGGCCTACCGCACAGGGTGCACAGGGAAGCATTTGAAGAATGGCCCTAGGCAGTCCTTCAAGCAAACCATGATGGCGACTGCTCAGTGCACCAGGGCAACAGGCAATTAAACAAAGATGTTCAGACAGAGGACCTGCAATGCTGTGTGATTGCAAACACCTGCAGCAATGCAGTGAAGATGGGCGTTGTGTTGTGCATTCTGCTTGTTGAAAAGAGGAGTGTCCTAGCCACAACTCAGCGACGGCAACATGAGCACCAAGTATACACAGCTGCAGCACTGACAACATCAAGTGTCCACAAATATAGCCAGCGAACACCGCCAGAAAGACAGTTTAGATGATAACATTCACCTTGCAAATGGCCTTTGCAGCTGTATGCGCCCTTCCCATCGGCCGTCTTGTAGAGACAAGACTGCGTGGGAATAAGGCTGCAAACAGCTAACGCGACTCGGCATTGCTACCAAGCGCAAGGTCAACACCTGGAACAGGGCAACAGCGTGAAACGTTGTGAGACGACTGCGGCGCTTTGTGGCTGTCAGACGACCGAAGGCAGATGGCAGCGAGCTTGCAAGCTACAATGGTAAGAGGTGCTTGCAGCAAGTGCTTTGAGTGTGGTCTGCAGCAAATGGTTAGCAAGTCATAAATCGAGCGTTTTCAGGTTTCTGTCCTGGAGTCACGATGAGGCTCATTCATTGCTTGAACCGTTGCCAGGAGGTAGACGCCAGCACTCTGCGGTGCTCGCTTGTTCAGCTTCACGCGCTTGTTGCGCTTTCCTCGCTGCACGCATTGCTATAAAATTTGCACGTCATCGTCTGGCAGCAGCCAACTAGTACATGCATCTTGCGGCTGGCCAACACCGACATAACGCTGCCGGCAGAGACTGCTAGTTGCTTGTGCTGCGCAAGCAGTGTTTCTTGCCTTGATCAGACTATACGTTTGCCGCACCGACAGTCTGTGTAAAGGCCTTGCACAGCACAATCAGACCCGTGAAGCATCAGCTTGTCAGACCTTGTCAACAAGAGTTTGGCCTGCATGTTAGGGATGGCAGACACACGTGGTCGCCAGGCTCCTCACGGAGCTGCCAACACCACGACCACACGCGCTCCAGGCCGCCTAAGCAAAGCAGGCAGCTTGATTAACCCAGAGGTGCGGATTTGCTGAAGCGCGTAGCGCCTCTGGTTTCACCGCTATCCACTGACCGCTTTGCAATTGACTGATATGCTGTGTTGCTGATTTGCTGCCATGTTCACCAGAATGATCAAGACTGTCTTCTGCTTTGCAGACCGCTGCAGAAGTACAGCCGATGTACCGTAAAGGCTCTGGTCTAGCCTCTTTGGCAAAGCACCTTATGCATGCACAGCGTCTGCATAGTCCTGACGGCCGCAAATCTGATGGGAGCCCTCGAGGAGCTAATCAAAACGCCAGGCCAACCAGTGCTTCATCAAGGCAAGCTTATGCTTTTGCTGATGCTCTGTTTACATCTGCACCATGCATATGTTCTGTCTGTATGTGATATAAGGGCTTGTGACTTGTGCATACATGCAGTAGCAAAAGTGGTCCCGGTAGCTTCTGCTGCGGTGATGCTGTTGTATCATGCTGGCAAGAGTGAATGCTGTGAGCATGGCATCAAGCAAGACGCAGTCGATTAAAACTGTGAGATTAGCATGCTGGCATTAGTAGGCATGCAGACTGTGCTGGAAAATTCAATTGTCTACCTTGTGTAACCCAGCATTCCCCAACTTGTTGCTGCACATCGGGCAGATGCATTTGCCACAGGCGTCAGAGTCTGTGCAAATGTGATTTGCCATGCCTATTCGACTTCGCATCTGCCCTTCACTTTGGTATCAGCAAAACATGCATGGAATGATGACAAAAGCCTCGCAGCTTGCAGCACTTCAGCAGGCAAAGCCTGATGCCAGTTCAGCTTTAAGGATCAAAAAATCAACAGAAGCAGATGCAGTGCTGCAACAGGGGTGGTGATGGCTCATGAAATGGCGCGCCATGTGCGCTACAACACCAGGATCAACCTCCCTAGGATGCATTTGGATGATGATGTCAATGGGTCACAACAGCCATTCTCACTGATGCTGCAGATGGAGTGCTGCAACAAAAGTGGTGATGGCACATGAAGTGGCGCGCCATGTTCGTGTTTGCTAGCATTGTCATTGTGCTTGTTGATGCTGCAGATGGAGTGCAGCAACAGGAGTGGTGATGGCACATGAAGTGGCGCGCCATGTTCGCTACAACACTCGGCTCAAAGCACTGCAGCGCACCCCTCACCACCTGATCATCAGCCGCGTGCGGCTCTTGTTGCAGCGCTTGCATAGCGACGCACCCGCAGCGCCTGCACCTGTCAAGCTAGCAGATGATCAGGTAGGGCAGAACTCAGCAAGAGTGCATACCTCATCACCTTAGCATCAGTTGTGTGCCCCTCTTGTTGCAGCGCTTGCATAGCGACGCACCCACGGCGCCTGCACCTGTCAAGCTAGCAGATGATTGGATAGAGCAGAACTCAGCAAGAGGGCATACCTCATCACCTTAGCATCACTAGTGTTTGCCTCTTGTTGCAGCGCCTGCATAGCGATGTCCCCACAGCGCCTGCACCTGTCTCGCCAGCAGATGGTCAGGTAAGGCAGACTTCAGTGAGATCACCATCTTGTTATCAACTGCGTGCGCCTCTTGTCACAGCGCTTGCATAGCAATGCACACACAGCACCTGTGCCTGCCAAGCCAGCAGACGATACAAGAGCACTCAATAAGAGGTCAGCTGTGCCTGCAACAGAGGCCTTTCATTGCAACGCAATCCTCACCATTGCATCATCAGCCGTGTGTGCCTCTTGCTGCAGCGCCTGCACCTCCCAGGGCAGCAGCCAATCAGATAGGGCAGGAGTCAGTGAGAGGGCAGCTGTGCCTGTGATAAAGAATTTTCATTAGAGGTGCAAGTACTTTTGTTGTAAAAGCAAGACCAAGACCATATCTTGCCCAAGATGATATGTCTGGGCAAGAAAATGTCTGCAGACATAAAGCAAAGCTGGATTCAATGCGTGTGGCTAGGATTGAGTCCCTTTCTGACACGAGTTTTAGTATTTATGCAAGTGCTTCAGGACCGTGGTGCATGGCAGCCAGGCACCTTTGGGAGTGAACCATTCTGAGTCTTGCATGTACATCAACAGGCAGATGCTGTGTTGCATGCTGCTCATGAGATAGCAGCAGGACAACCATGAATGTGTTTGACAGACCAGCTTCCGAATGAGTTGTACATCAACTAGTGAGCAGTTCACTTGGTGTGCTATTCTGCTGCTGCTACAGGAGTTTGAGGTGCCTGCATGGCTCAGGACATCAGAGTTGTCTGGCCCTTTTCCCATGACTGCTCACAAGGAGGGGCAAGCCCTGCTATACTTCTGTTGCTGCTGCTCAACTACTGACTTCCTGGTTCTTGATTCTCTGGAGCTGAGTTTCTGGTGCTGATTTTCTGATGCTGCTACAGGAGTTTGAGGTGCCTGCGCTGCTCAGGACCTCCAAGCTGTCTATATTTCCCTTCTGACTGCTCACAAGGAGCAGCAAGACCAAATGCTTTGCTTCTGTTGCTGTTGTCCAAGGTTTGGTGTTCTGGTGCTGGTTTTTCGCTGCTGACGTCGTGTTGCTGCTACAGGAGTTTGAGGTGCCTGCGTGGCTCAGGACTTCCAAGCCGTCTGGCTCTCCCCCCATGACTGCTCACAAGGAGGGCCAAGCCCAACTGGCCAAAATAGGCTCCTTGAAAAGGGTTGACAGCCTCAAGAGAAGCGACAGCCAGATTGACAGAAAGAGCAACACAGGCTCTGCTAGGTCAGACCTTGCTACCAAATCCTTTGTGTTCTGTATGCGTCGTACCACCATCTCTTTGGTTGTCCTCTTGGACATTCCACTGCATCATCAAAGTTTGTTCTGTGCATGGGGTTCAGCCAGGACCGAGCGCTTTCACGGTCACAAGCATTGCCTTGGCTAACAGCATATAACAAGCTTGTCGTCACAGCTTGCATGCTAGGAAGAGGAGACCCCCAGGAACACCTGCAAGACCTCGCTGTGGATGTAATCAACACTTGACCAACCATGTCCCATCCTGCTGCTGATTTGGCATGGCTTGCTGTAGCCTGTCTCCTGCAATGGTTGAATTTTGTGCAGCGGATGAGCTGTCAGTCAATCTCATGTTACTGTGCATGTCATCAGTGCTTGCAGCTATGCCCTTATGATTGCTGATGAAACACAATGTGTTGTTGCAGTCTATCTTCTGCCATGGACGAGTTCTCCATCGTGGATGAGCTGTCAGTCATCCTCATGTTTCTGAACCCCTTCCTGGCTAAGTTGCCTGATGAGGCAAGGGAAGGGCTTTGCCGGCGCATGGCCCTGGAGAGCATCAACCGGGACCAGAGCATCTACAAGCAAGGGGAGGAGGTGCCTTGCTTCTTCCTCATACTGAGTGGTGAGATTTCCCTGCTTTGCACATGTGTTTCAGTTACTATGCATGCCACATTGCTTCTAAATGAGCATAGGCATGCCTTTCTTGGTAAGAAAGCACATGTGTCGTGTAACCAGCACATCTGTATCATCATCACAGGTCAGCAATGCATGAGCTTCATGAGGGCATATGCATTCATGCAAAGTGTCAGCAGACAGGCAGATGGACGAGCAGGCAGCCAGACAGGCAGGCAGGCAGGCAGGCAGACAGACAGACAGACACTTCAGCACTGGGCCACACAGTGCAGATGATGAAACATGGTTCAGCTGAAGGACATGCTGTCACATGCGCTGCAGCATTGGGACAAAACAATTTGGAGGCAGTTCATTGCTTCTGTATGCACCTTCCTGGATCGTAGAAGCCCACTGGCATGTATTCAAATGATCATGATGTTGACAACAGTGACGGGCTGCAGGTCAGCAAAGCTAATGAAATGGCTATGTCAACTTTTCGTTTTGCACAAAACTTTTCCATCCTATTGAGGAAACTCTTTGGTTGACATGCTTATGAATTTCACAGGAATTGTGGAGGTGTCGTCAAGGCGCATGGGTAACCGAAGCAAGGCCCTGGTGAAGAAGGGGCAGTGCCTGGGGGAGCGGGCCATCCTTGAAGGGGAGCCTGCAGCTGAGTCCTGCTCAGCTGGCAGCCCTGTCATCGCCCTCACTGTCAAGAGGCATGGTTTCTCTTCCCTTGCTTGCTGTTGTCTAGATCTTCAATCGGCACAACCTTGTTGCCTGTATTGTCAGCACGCACAGGCTTGTTTTTCATACTTCTGTCAGCACCATCATTGTTGACCCCACCCACCATCAATGTCCCTACTGCTATTGTGCACATGCTCAATGTCCTGACTGTCAATGCGTACAAGGTACACCCAATCACAGCACCTTACGGCTTGCAAACATGTGCTACCTCACAGATGTCCCGCTGATGCATGCATGTACAGGCTGTTTGGCGAAGGTCATTCAGCCTGTGTTGTAATTATGTGCCAATGAATGCACTGTTTACAGGCATGATTTCTTGGGCATTCTGGAGCCATATATGATGGAGGAGAAGAAGGGGCTGGTGGACTTCCTGCGCAGTAATGTGGGCTGCTTCAAGGATCTGCCCCGGGGACATATCATCAACCTGGCCCAGCACATGCAGCAAGTATGTGCTCTGGCCCTCATAGAGATCGATTGTTTCATTAATTCACTCTCAAATGTTAGACGCTGTTTTGAACCAACTGAAAGTGGACATGCAAGGCAGGTAAGTCCTTGTAGCTTATACAAGGCAGGCAACTCCTTGTAGCTTATAGGACTAAGGACTTGCCTGCCTTGCATAAGTGACAAGGACTTACCTGCGTTGCATGCGCTTGTGCTTTTTCAGTATGGGGTCATGTCACCGTGCAACTCTATCCTGAGACAGTTTAAGCTTCTGTTGCTGCACTGTGAGTCATTTGAGCTGCAACCGGGCTTGCAAGGCTCACTTGTTTGCAGATACACTCAAGAGTCATGCATGTCATTTGCCCATTGGCTTTCGACACAGATTGGGCATCTGTGTTGTACAACACAGCTCATCACCTTGCGTTGTTGCCTAGTCTCGTTGGGCGCAGAGCCTTGAGACATGCTGTGTGCTCTTGAGTGGAGCATGAGATGCAATGTGACTAACCTGTAAGCTCTGACCCAGTCTGTGAGTTGACTACAAACATTGTGATGCTGCTGTAATCGCTCACCTGCCTTGTGAGGAATCAGGCCAATGTGTACCATGACTCTGCTGCAACAGCTCGCCCTACTTTATCCCACGCAAGTGTCTCCACATGCCATTGTTTGGAAAAGCAACAGGCTTTGAGCATCCTGCGACAGAACACATCCCAGCTGACGCTGATACTAGTTCAAACTGCTTCCTCATGTTTTCTGCCTCTACAGGTGGAGTACCCTGAAGGTGCTGAGTTTGATTCCAGCGATACCAACGTATATTTTGTGAAGGCGGGCCACTTGCAGCTGAGGGCGGCCGACAAGCAGCTGCAGGAGATGGAGAAGCACCAAACAGTGGCCCAGGCTGCTGTAGCTGTCCAAACCATGGCGGCCACTGGACCCCTTTCTAAGGTGACTACCCTCCATCCTGCTCCTGTTCCCAATGTATGCGCAACCCTCATCATATATTCAAGGAGGCAATTTCATTGTCATTCACACGCTCACTACTAAGGCTTGGTGGCTTTGCTGTGGGTGTGCACATCATGGCAGCCACAGGACACCTCGTCAGGGTGACTTCACACCACACCCTTTTGACGCCTTCAGCATCCAACATGTTTCAGGCACAGAACATGGCAGCCCTTGGGGGCTCTGTGTAAGGGGACTCTACCCAATTCCTGTCTGCAATCATGCACTCTACACCCAGTATGCTGAAGGCTTAAGTCTGCCTGACATGAGCTTGATTCAAGTATGAGAGACGAAGGTCTTCCTGCAGGTTGAGATTCACAATGGTCAGCTGATTGGCACACTGGGGCGGCAGCAGGCGGGCAGGCAGACAGTGCGCAGCTGCAGCCGCTTGCTGTCAGACATGGGCCCTGGCACCTTCTTTGGCAGTGGCAGTCTTCTCAACGGAGAGGGAGACCTGCAGGTGTGCTTTCACACACCTGTGCTGTCACATCAAGTGGTGTATCCTGATTGTGCTGTCCTATCAAGTGGTGTATCCTGATTGTTTCTGCACTTTTGCCATTATGCTCCAGTACGTACCTAGCTGGGCCTGCTGAGCCTGCCTAGCATACGTCTTGAATGATTGCATGAACAAACATGCTGCCACTTATGCAATGCAACAGCTTGCAGGCCAAGCTTCACAGACATCTGACAAGGTTCAGTGACAGGCCAAGCATTGTTGGCTGTTTTTGCAAACATCCGTATCCTTGTTGAGCCTGCAGTACAGGGTCTCACACCCCCCGCTCAGCCCTGAGGGCATGACCCCAAATCCCCTTTGGCTGTGCATGGGCCGCCCCCATGTTTTGCTCTAATTTCATTTTCTGACGGGAGCAAAGAAACTTTGCCAACATAAAGGCCAGCCCCCAATTTTTCAGAGGCCCTGTAAAACCCTGCTGCAGTAGGGGCAAGGCTGGCCTAACAATGATCAGGGCTATGCAGCAGATTTGTGTGACCTGTGAATGTCTGACAACAAGTTCACGTGATGTGCAGGCGGCCCTAGCAAGCTGTGCTATCACGCCAATCACTCTGCTGGTCATCAGCCTGGCCGACTTCAGCAAGCATGCCACTCCAGAGGTGCTGCGTGTCATGCGGGATGAGGTGTGTTACCCCACAAAGCTTGATGCTGCACAATGTCTCTGTGTTGCACATTGATCATAGCCATGACTGCCTGCCATGTTGTTGAGCTCGAGGCAGTTCAGGTTAGGAGCATTGTTGATGGTTGTGAAGTGTTGATGCAGAGGCAGCATATTGTTCAGTTGACAGTAGAACAGTTGTTGTTTGAGCTTTGAGCACAGTGCATCATGTCTGCTGGGCAGGGTCATGCATGAAGCTGAAGTTGGTGTTTGTCTATCACAGCATTTATCAGTATGGCCTGGTCTACCCTGCAGCAAGACTTGCAGTTGCTATGCTAGAAGTCCTAGGCTGCTTCCTTGGATTATTGCAAGGCCTGCTTGAGCATCCCATGATTCTTGAGATGCACATCAGGATATCCATGCAACTGTCATCTTGCGAGCAGACAAAGCTTCTGCAATAGATTCGCACGTTGCAGATACCAATCCTGAACAGCTGTTCCCACATTGTGGAACAGCTTTAGAGCACGCCATAGCACAGTGACCTCATGTCAAGAGACTCAGGTCGTGGTGTTGCGCAGGTCTGCTTCAGGCTGACATACTATCAGGGCAGAGCAGGGATGGTGGGCATCGATGCAGTGGTAGGCCACAGCTCTGCCTCCCTTGGCCCCTCCGAGAAAACAGCCAAGAAAGCAAAGGTCAAACCAGCCAAGCGGAAGGCTGCTACACAGAAGTCTGTTGCAGGTCAACTTTGTCACCTGCCCTGCTGGCCACCAATTATTTGCTAGAAGCTGTCGAGAACTGCATGACAACAATGCTGCTTGCTGTTGATCTGACTGCTGCGTTATATTTGCTGTTTCTTTGACAACAACTTGTGTGCAGCAGTGACAAGTGGTCCCTGTTTGATAGACCCTGTCTTTTTTCAAACCTAATCTGGCATGAGAACAGCTGCATTTGTGACAGACAGCAGCTACGTTTGCTAAAATGCCTGAGCAATACGTCATTATGGCGTGAGATCAGCGTGCATATGAGCTATTTCTGGTCACGACCCATGTTGTTGACAGCGGGTGTTGCAGGTGACAGCACACAAGAAGGTGAAGTGACTAGCAGGGAGGCTATCATCAAACACTACCAGGGAGTGCAGCAAAGCAACGCAGTGCTGCAGCCATGCAATGCCACTAGCAAAGACCGCCGTACAGATGCTGGTGAGAGATACTACAGCAGTGGCACCCCTGCTGAACGCTACTGGAACAACATGGGTCCAGAGAATAACAAGAGGCAAAACATCAGCAGCCTCTTGCAGACAATCTTCCCTGACGGGTTGGCGCCTTTAGCAAACAAGGTAGCCAAGATTGAGCGTAAGGAGCAAGCCAGAGCAGCCAAGGCGGCAGCTAGGCAGGCAGCAGCCACTGCAGCTCTTAGTCAGCCAGAGGCTGAGTCAGGGGCTGAGTCAGCGTGCAGCCCTGCAGACTATGTGACTGATCACGTGACTGGCATTGTCACCAGCAAGAGCAGCGTCGCACTGTCTACCAAAGCAGGAGACAGGAGTAGAGGTGCTGCAGCACCCAAGACTCCAGCGAGCAGGGATCATGCTGGGTTGATACAGCAAAGAACAAGCAGATCACCTGTGCCTGCAACTGACACTGCTTTTGCTGCCAGTATGAGGAATACAGGCATGGCAAGCAGCACTGGCAGGCGGACTGATGCAGGCAGCCCCAAAAGTAACGCTGGCTACGCATCACACCATAAGCACTACAGCCATGGACAGAAATTGGCAGCCAGCATCATGTGGGAATCTGCCAGTGGCAAGAGTCAGGCGGTCAGATTGCGGCAATGCTTGACATATTCCGAGATCGAGATGAAGAATCGTGCTTGTGCTGAATCTGCCCAGTCGCCCCTGTCCCGCCTTGAATTGCAAGAAGCTGCCTTCCGGGTCGCTCAACAAGTATGACATAGTCCTAGCTCAGTGTAGTCCATATGTATCAGCCATGCATATCAGCACTTTCAGGTTGCACAGGCATGACTTTCCAGAGACCTCTCTGTGTAGTAACCCTTCGGTCGTATAAGTGCTCAAACAACATGCGAGGTAGCTTGAAAATGCTGTCTGTTTAGCTTCAGCCCAAACTCACATTGCACAGCATTGCTTTGGCATTGCTGGCTGTACAAATTGTAGCAAACGTGTCAGCAATGCAGCTCCTAAGTCGATGTGGTGCCATAACTTGCAACCTTGACATGTGAAGCGACTTTGCTCGGTGCAAAAAAGAGGTTGAGACTCACTGCCTGAATCGTTGCTTGCGCTTGAGAGCAATTGACATAAGTGTTTGGGGGCGAGCACCTGGTTTGGGACTTCAAGATGCCTTATTTGTCAGGCAGATGGCTCTCGTGGCAAAACTTCCGTGGAAAGAATGACTTGCATACGCAGCATCTGCAAATCTGCTCCGCAGACCAGCACATACAGCTTCACAAGTTGCTGTAGATCTGAGGGTGTCGCGGCTTCTTGGTGCAAACGGCACCTCTGCGAACCGCTTTCCTGCCTCATCATAAATAGCGCGGTGTTGTACAGTCATTTGACCACAAGCTTGGCTGAAATGCGCCTCGAATGAGCGACATTCTGGTCAAGCCAGCGAAACAAATTGTGGACGTTTTGAATTGCATCCGTTTAGTAATTGCTTGCTGTGACGAAATCGGTCAACCCCACTACAGCTTTTTGATCAGAGCAAGGAGCTAGGTGTGCTGTCCGCAGCGTGCACATTTCGCAGTCTGCCAGGTTTGAAGTTGCCAACGGTAGACCGTGCGGTCTCGCCGTGTTTTGTCGGCGGCTGCTGGGCAGGGTGAGCTGTAGCTGCTGGACAACCTCCTACAAGCCTACAGGTGGCTTCAGGCAATCAGCAGCACTGACTGAACGCGCTTTGGGTTCGATTCATGACTGGGGAGAGCACACCTCCACTACCAATTGACACAGTCAGCTGCTGCCGTTACCAGCCCCTCTACGCCAGGCAGCAGGCGTGTCAAAACCACTTGCGGAATGCTCGCTTTGACGCGTCTGCATCGCAACTCTGGACGGTCTATAGCCTGGCAGTGCTTTTGTCTCCTGGCCTTTACTGTTCGCAAGGTACGTAGGCACCCCTGATCTTATCAAGCTTTCAGCTTTCAGCAGCAGCTGTGCTGCCTCAAGACAGCTGCCGATGTTTTCTGGCCTATTGGTTGTCACTGTTGCCCAACAGAGCACAAGCAGCAGGCTATTGCACGGATGCCTGCAGGTCAATAGCCAATGCGCCTACACTGTGGGTGTAGATGGCAACACCTGGGGAAATGAGACTAAACAGATCTGGAATATGACTTTTGAGCAGTACCTTTCTGCGGAGACTGGATGTACCTTCAGCATGACCTTGTTCTCCTCACCTGATCAGTTTGTGTCTTCTGGTCTGGATGGCTCTGTAGACCTCTTCTTCGCAGGGCCTGGTGTGTTTGTCTGTTTGCAGGTAAAGTCAGTTTGCAGTGACTACTGTGATGTGTCTGACCCCAACTAGTATGCGATTTTATGTATGTGTGTATGTCTTGGAATGTATAGGCAATGCATTGTGATGCGCAATATGGGCAATACTCTGCTTGACTGCATGTTCTTTCCAGAAATTTACATCCTCCTAATGCATACACTACTTGACTTGTCCTGCATGCATCCAGCAAAATACTCAGAAGTGGAGACCGCACTGAGTCCATGTACCAGGAGTCATTGCCCATTGATCTGCCTGCCAATCTGCACAGCACATCAGCATCAGCGCGCCTTGTCTCACTGATGATTGATTGACATCAAGCATCAATGTTTTGAGCTGCCTGCCAATTTGCAGAGCAGGATAGGAACGATGCCTCTGATGCCATTGATCATTGAGTAGCTTGGGGAGCTCTTGCAGCATCTGGGAGCAGCAGCAGTGGCCCTTGCCAATCAGAGGCATGAAACAATGTCAGTCTAAGCTGCTTGCTGACTTGCAGAGCAGGATAGGGACAGTGCTGCTTGTTTCACTGATCAATCAGTGGCAAGGGGAACCCCTGTAGCATCTGGGTGGAGCAGCAGTGGCCCTTGCCAATCAGAGGCATGAAAGAATAACAGTCTCAGCTGCCTGTTAATTTGCAGAGCAGAATAAGGACAGTGCCCCTGGTTCATCGATCGACGAGTGGCATGGGAGCCCCTGCAGCATCTGGGCGGAGCAGCAGTGGCCCTTGCCAATCATGTGCAGGAAGAATTGTCAGTCCAAGTTGCTTGCTGACTTGCAGAGCAGGATAGGGACAGTGCCCTTGGTTTCACTGATCAATGAGTGGCATGGGGAACCCTTACAGCACTTGGGTGCAGCAGCAGTGGCGCTTGCCAATCATAGGCATGAAAGAATTGTCAGTCTAAGCTGCTTGCTGACTTGCAGAGCAGAATAAGGACAGTGCTTTTTGTCTCACTCATAACTTGTTGACGTCGACCATCAGCAATTTGAGCTGCTTGCTGACTTGCAGAGCAGGATAGGAACAGTGCCACTAGTTTCACTGATCAATGAATGGCACGGGGAACCTCTGCAGCACTTGGGCGCAGCAGCAGTGGCGCTTGCCAGTCGCACAGACCTACAGACACTGAAGGATGTCGAAAATCAGCGGGTAAGCTCTCACTACCCTTCCAAAAAGGGCAATGCAGCAGAGATGCTTTGGCTGCATGCTCTGGTTTCCATGCTGTGCTGTGAATGCTGACGCAGTAATGGGAACACAATCAATGTTGCCTGCAGCATGGCATGATACCTGGGGCAATTGTTGCTATGTCTTGCTACTTGCAAGTAGAATGAATGACATCAGCTGCAGATGAATTGCTGTTTGTCAGCACTGCATATGTGCAAGTAGAGGTCCTCAGTGCATGTCTACACGTCAGCATACAGACAGTTTGTTCCATTTTGGATGGTACAGCACGACTTCTGTATGCTGCATGCTGACGAAATGCATTGTGTTGCAGTTGACAATGAGTGGGATTTCCACCTTGACATCAGGGCAGGCACAGTGGCGAGAGCTGAGTTCCCAAGGTTATAACCCCTTCCTTCTAGCCAGTCAGGTAAAGTACATACAGACTCAGCTCAGCTTTGGTAGATATACTGCTTAGAGTGTTTGGAAAGACATGCTGGGTATGGATATCGCATGCAAGCTCATGCTTTGCATTGTGTCTGCCGTACCTGCAAGCTGCCATGGTCATGGAGGCAGTCAAAGGCAGTGCACATCAAAATCAGTGGCCACTGCTGCCAGCTACCAGAATTGTCAGTAAAGCAGCTCCTGGATCTCTTGCTGTACAACAGTCAGTCCTTCCCCATACACAATTGGAAGCTTCTGACAGAATGATTGGATCCTTGTGGGACAGCGCAAAGCATGCTCTGAAAAAGTACAGTCTCTCAGACACATCCAACAGACACCTGGGCTGGGACAGTGCAGCTCATTTCATGCTGAGCAGCTTGAGGATGCCAGCACAGGGCATGCGGCTTGCATTTTGCCAGCAGCTTTCAACAGGCAGCATCAGACTAGCGGCTTCCCTTTTGCCCCTGATCCCAAATCATATCAGCGCAGCAAAGCTGGGAAGCACTCTCAGCATTGGAACCAAGCAGCAATCGCTTGACAGACTGCACATCAGAAGCAGCAGACATGAATTGCACAGCCCGTTACTTTGCAGCTCAGCACGTCACAGCGTAGCCCAGCATAGCATAGCACAGCACAGCACAGCATGACACACTCTGTAGACGACAGCTGAGCTAAGTACAGCAGAGTAGGAAGCAACAGCTGGCTAGATACTTCACAGCCTGATTAGTACAGCAGCTCTGAAGTATGGGTGCAGGCGTATGTACACATGTTGTGGGCCTCCCCAATTATGTGCTGCATTTTGTACGGTAAGCTCTTGACTAGCGCAATGTGATTGCATCAGCGTGAGAAACTGACCCCAAACTTTGTCTGCCAAGAGCATGGCTTGAGGCACAGCATCAGCAGGCAGGCCTTATGTAAGCGCACAGCAGCTGAGCTCCAACAGTGGAAGCAGCCATGGAAAGATTACCTGCTGTAGTGGCCCAACAACTCATTGCAGCCCATCTATGCACAACGCATGCAAAGGATCCCCAGCACAGCCCAGACTGCTTTGTGTCACAGCAGCGCCTGTCATGACGCCTCTCAGCATGAACTTTTGTTTCTTGCCCTGCACGCCCTGCTGTGGCTGCATTTCCATTGTGCCTAGATTCACAGCATGAATGCACAGGTGATCTTCTTGCATGATCAGCAGCAGCAAGTCCTGTCAGTGGTGAATGACGCGGCTGACGTGGCATTTGTCAGGGCAGATCAGCCAGGAGTGATGGCCTCTCAGGGACTGCTCAACATCTCAGACATCAAGATCCTGTCTCCTGTAAGTCTCCTGTATGCATGCACAGGCAAAGCGCACTGCTTGCCGTGCATACTTGTGACATACTTGTGAGTGTGCGTGCATGCTCCCCTTCTTGCAATCGCAAGTTACTGGCAGTGACTGCCATACACGTCTTTGAGAATGCATGCGTGACTTAAGCTGCATGCACAACAGCAAAAGTATAAACTCTGCTCCAACTGCTTCAGCTAAAAGCCCCTGTGCTTGCTCACTGAGGTGCATCATAGCTGATACACACAATCACAGCACGGGATAGAGAGTTATGCAGGCTTGTGTTCTGCTGACAATTTCTGATCATGTGCAGATGAGGTTCCCAGGCTTTCCTTGGATCACATCTACCAGGCTATACCCAGAGTATGGCTTGTCTGCAAACCCTAACACTGTGCCCTTGAGCATCCAAGAAGCCATTGTGACAGCGCTTTATGGGTAAGATGACTGACCTCAAGTTGCTTACGAGTAAGACCACAATACTGCGCAATCAGCTATGCCTAGTGCAGTTGAGAGCTGAGCTTTTGCTATTTTGCAACATGATCGTGCTTGTGCCTGAATTGGACCTCAGCCAGTGTGAACACGTCAGCTGTGTGCATTGCTGCTGGCTGCGTGTAGCTTGCGAATTGCAGCAGGTCTAACTGCAAAGCCCATGCCATGGTCAGGGCAGAATTGCGTCATGAGGCACAGCACGCCACTTCATGGTGTTTGTAGCTGCTGTTCAGCCCTGCAACTCACAGCGGCCTTGGGATCATGGTTGGCAGCCTGCATCATATTGCCTTTATGACACAGCAATTCAAGCTGCTTCTTGGAACAGAAATTCCTAAAAACACAAACAACCCTTTTGTCCCTTTCTCTTCACACTGTGTCATGGTGCCTCAAGTGGCAATTTTTGCCATTTTACCTTGATATCTTTCGTTGACGGTTTGTCTTTATGATGGTACTTGACTGGCCACCAAGCAAAGCTACCAAGCAAATCTGACATGCAGGATCAACTCGACGAGTCCTGAGGCAATCACTGGGCAGTACAATGGATGGAGCACCCCATACAACTACCTAGACGCCTATCAGATGCAGCTAGACACCCACGCTCTGGTCAATGGCTCATGCTTGGCTCAGAATGACACGTATGACATGATTGTGTGCCCCTCCAACACCTACAAGTTGCCCAAGACTGAGATCTCAGGCCTGTGTGCTTCCAGAGGGCTGCCTTGTCCTGTGGTGAGTGTGTGCATGCCCCTGAACTGCGCCCATGCATGGAGTCAAATGGTCCTGTCTGGCTCAGAATGACACATATGACACGATTGCGTGCCCCTTCTATACCTACAAGCTGCCTAAGACTGAATTTTCAGGCCTGCTTCCAGAGGGCTGCCTTGTCCTGCTGTGAGTGTGTGTAGGCCGCTCAACCACACTTGTGCCTCTCTGAATCTGGAAGCAGAGAGGAGACCCATGTGGATCTCCGTTGCTGGTGGCAGCAGAAGTGCTGATACCTTACGCTGCAGTAGCTGCACACACCATATGTCGTACATCTACGAGCGACCTGCTTGATTTGATAGGAACAGCATTTACGCATTCACAACACATACCACAGATTGCAGTCTCATGACAATTGTTACAGACTGTTCTTGACTGCGTGCCTATGACCATGTGTGATCAGGCATTGCTGCACTGCAGAACGCAACGTGCGTCTGCAACTTCTGCAAGCTCATTCCTCAGCAGCAGTTCGGCAGGCTAGGCTTGGCCGGATTCCTGGTGGTACTCATCGGCGGGGTACTTACTCACTGCACTGTGTGGGCAGGGACTGACATGCATTGTTGCTGTGCAGAACGCAACGTGCATCTGCAATTTCTGCAAGCTCATTCCTCATCAGCACTTTGGCAGGCTAGGCTTGGCCGGATTCCTGGTGGTACTCATTGTTGGGGTGCTAATGTTACTGATGGCGCTCTGCTTGGTGATGAGGGCCAACAAGCTTACCATCATGCACATCCCATTCTCTGAGCTGCATTTGAATGAGGAGTCTGAGGTGCTTGGAGAGGGCATGTATGGCAAGGTTCTGAGAGGGGAGTACAGAGGGACACAGGTTGCTGTCAAAAGGATGCTGCTGCCTCGCCAGTCAAGGTGGGCTGTGTGTTGAATGCTCAACATGTCCTGTTCGACCAGTCAGTGTGTCCAGTATGATGCTGATGTTGGTGCGAATGGTGAATCTCTGCGTGTCAGGATATCCCCCCATTGTGCATGCCGTGTACCTTCACATAGGCACAGCGTAATGCTCACAGCCAACGTGACTTTCGCATTGGGTGCCTGATAGCGAAGGTGCCACAGCTAATTTTTTGGGATTACGGATTGCTTACTGCATATGCATATAAAGCAGGGTCGAGGTCTTGCACAGGCATCTATCTCTTGAGCTGCTTCGCCATCATAATTTGCAGCATCATGTGTAACACGTTTGCTGAGATGCAGCCTTGCAATATTGCTGCAGAGTCAAGTCAATCTTTGATGCTGAGATGGTACGGCGTTCCCGCCAGTCTCAGGAGGACATCAGCGCCACGCATCACTCTTCTCGCGTGACTAATGACTTAGTCATTGACGTCATGGCTGACTCATCAGCTGTGGCTCCAATGAACAGCGACAAGAGCGTGATCTACACCCCTGGCCAGCAGTTCCTTCTGTCCTCTGGCGTTGGTCCAGGGTCTAAAGCGCCGCTGTACTCAGTCAAGTCCCTTGACAAGTCCCTTGACTCTGATTCTGCCCAAGTGAAGCGTTCTTCTTCTCAACTGGCAAAATCTGAGCACCAAGAGCACCATGAGCATGAGTCAGATGAGGAAGAGGACAGGGAGCAGACTGCAGCGCTGCCCACAACTGAGAACCTGGCGCAATTGCAGGTGGGAATCATGTTTTAGGTTTGAGGAATTTGGTTGCTGCTTCTGGATTTGCCAGAGCCAGCAAGCATAGTGCTGCTGCCAGCTGTTGCATGCAGTTTTGGCCCTTGATCCCTTGTATTGCATGACAAGTTGCTTGTTTCTGGTGCTGTCAGGCCTGCACTGCAATGACTCACAACCCAGAGCAATTCAGCCTGTCAGTTTCAGTTGTGCTGCCATTCCTGCTGGCACTGTACTGCCCTTCCGTCACATGTGGGTTACACTGATAGCACTGCTGACAGAGGGTCTCAGACCAGCTTGGCTTTGTGCTCATGCTGCATACCTTTCCAAGTCTGTTGACATTGCGATGCAGGAGTACCAGTCAGCTGAAAGGAGCTGCAGGAGATTCACTTTCATTAATGAGAAGTACCAGTTTTATGCAATGTGTAATGTATTGCAGGAGCATCAGTCTGCTGCAGATGAGCTCCAGGAGGCGGCTCAAGATCTCATCAGGGCCCACCCGGGTGCCCTTGGCAACAGCACCTTCTGGGGAGAAGAATCAAGGTGTGCTCATATCTCTACTCTGTTGCGTACGGGTCACTGCCTTTGCTGTGTCTTGTGTGCTGTGCGGCTTCTGCCATATCTTGTTGAGCAACCGAACGGCGCGGGTGCATGGTTACAGTGCCCGTACCATCAGTTCTTGACAAAACCACCTTTCCAAGACAGCCGTTCCAACTCTGTGAACTGACTTTGAGCATGGAGGAAGCGTCAGAGACAGCAATGGGTACTGCAGATCATTGCTGTGTCTGGGCAGGTTGGGTCTGAAGTGCAAAGGGGAATAAAGACAGGCACGCCTCCAGTAACATCAGCACCTCAGCTGGCAGGACGTGTATCATGCGAAGCAATCTCAAATCTGTTGCAGCAAACTTTGACATCATTGGACAGCATCATTTGGCAGTGGAAGATTGTCATGTCTGGGCAGAGCAAATTTGGAGAATGAGGAGATCAGTAGCCAGCTGGCAGGACACATATTCGGTCAAAGGCATTGACACCAATTACGAAGTGTTGATTGGCACAACTGAGTGTTGCTGTGGCTGAGCAGGCTGGATTTAGAATACGAGGAGGGCAAGCGGCAAGCGGGCGCTCAGTACCATCAGCACCTCAGCTGGCAGGATCTCTGGCACAGCTTCACTGGTCGCCTGCATAGGATCTGGGTCAGCCTAGGGTCCTGCTTCCTGTGTGGGCCCATCAAATCACATCTCAACAAAGAAGCGGTACAGCAATGCATGATAGCTCTGTCACAGGATGTATGTCATGCCGCTGTCTTTTCACAGAATGACATTGCTCTCAAGCTGCGCAAGTGGCGCCTCAGTTGTTGCCCTCAAGACAGCTGCGTTTGCTGTTTGATGGCAGCCTCAGCATTGTCAGCATCTCACCCTGACGCCAATCTCTTGTCCTGCTGGAGCATTGGAGCATGAAACAGTACCACAAGCTTGACACAGGCTAAGAGCTATGCAAGTGCAGGTGCTACAGCAGACGGTGGTTGCACTGCGATTGCGGCATCCCAACATCGTCACTGTGATGGGCACATCAGTGGATCCACCAACACGAGACCTGCTGTTGGTGACAGCCCTGCTGGAGAGGGGCACACTATATGACTTGCTTCACAATGACACTGTGAGTCGCTGGTTCACTACCTAAGCGATGGTTTGCATTGCATGTTGCAGTGAAAATTGGTGATGCTGAACATTTCTCAGCATGCTTGCTTTGTCATGATCTCGCGCTGCAAGCAGGTGATGCAGAGCATTAGCGTGATGCAACATTGCTTGGTCACTGTGCATGCACTTTGGACTAAGTGATGCTGAACAGCATGACGACGACCTGCTTTGTTGCCAGCAGTGTGGAGTAGAAATGCAATTGGTTTTGGACAGTTTGCAGCCCTGTGACCAGGGTCGATACACTTCGTACTGCGCAAGTGCTGCAAGTGTATCAACCCTGGTCACATGGCTGCAATTGCATGGTAGGGTGCGACGTTGCTCATGCCAGTCAAGAGCAGGTAGTGGGATAAATAGTTTCCATCCTCAGGAATGTGGTTGCTGGCCTTAAATTCCTTGTCAGTGCTTTGCTGCAAGCAGTTGATGCTGAGCAACAACCCCATCACATGCTTGCTTGTTGACCATGCTTTATGGCAAGCAGGTGAGGCTGGACAATGGGATGATAGTTTCCAAAATGAGAAATGTGGTGGCTGGCCTCAAGTTCCTTCCCAGCACAGCGCCTCCCACCCTTTACCAAGAGTCCTTCATGCTTGCTTGCTTGTTGACCATGCTTTGTTGCAAGCAGGTGATGCTGGACAATGAGATGATAGTATCCATGCTGCGCAATGTGGTGGCTGGCCTCAACTTTCTTCACAGCGCCGAGCCCCCCATCTTCCATCAAGAGCTGCGTTCCCCCAAGATATTGCTGGATAGCAGCTGCAGAGCCCATCTGTCTGACTTCCAGCAAGATCAGGTATGACTCTGATTTGCAGCAAAATCCCTGTGAATCCTGCTAAGATCCAGCAAGAATCTGATTTCCAACAGCTAGTTTCCAAATCTGGTAAAACTTAATAATCCCAGCAGAATTCTGGCAAAAGTTGACCCCTTAATTGCACTGTGATCCCGCTGCATAGCAGCTGCAGAGCCCACTTGTTTCACTTCCAGCAAGATCAGGTAAGAGCAGCTATGGCATGCACGCATGTCATGCCACTGCGCATGAAATGCACTGGTTGCCCAGCACACCACAAGCACAATAGAGTTTTCAAGGCCTGCATGCATGCTGACAAGCAGGCTTAGGGTGCCGACAGATGGCTTTAAATGACTGCTTCATTGTGGGTAACATTTGCACAGGTTCACATGCCATGATTCAGCAAAGCATGCAAAGAGTGTTTTGTATTTGCGCTGGTGCCAGAGTCTCGACTGCTCAAAACGCCGCAGCCTAAAGCCTTTTGACATGTCTGCTTTGAGATGCTGCTGCATCTGCCAGAATGCAGATGCTCCCACAACACAAGTATACCAAGGCCGTTTGATTTCTGTCAGCTGGCTTTCTCCTTGTTTTGTTGGCTGATCATGGACCACCTCCCGTGCCGCTGCTTGCAATGATTTTGGAGCAAACTGGGTCCTGCCTCACTGTCTGCAAGGAAGCCTACAGCTGCATTAGTGTGACCCATGTCATGAACAGCATAGTAAATCACATTTGGGCTGCAAATGTTGTCGAGGTTAGTGTCATGAATATTGATCGTGATTGCACCTTTCCCACCACTAACTAACATCAACATGCAGGTGGATATTCACAAGCTCAGGCAACAGTGCTACCCCTTCTGGGTGGCTCCTGAAGTCCTGCAAGGGCAGCCTCCAAGCAGCAGCAGCGACGTGTATGCTGTAGGCATGCTCATCTTCGAAATGCTGTATAGACGGGAGCCTTTCAGTGGTGAAGACCCTGAGGTGAGTACTTTGAGTTCATTGCACATCTGTTGCCATAATGAAGAGTCATGCAACTGCACGACCTAGCATATCACTGAAGATGGTGATTTCGATGATGATGCTGATGATGCCAGTGTGCCAATGCATTGCAAACTGTTTGCTGAATCAAACATGCCGTGTTTAGCTGATGACCCACATTGAAGAGCCAATCACTTCTTCCTATCGCCATGCATGCCAAGCCAGATTTCCAGCGACACCTTTGCCTTTGCATCATTTGCCTTGATTTGTGTGAAACCTTGTCAACGATGGTGGTGCTGCAAGTTTGATGATAGCGGAGGTGATGTCTTGGATAGATCAGCTTGCATGCTCAGCATCCATCTTTTGGTTAGACAGTGAGTGCAGATTTGCATATGATCACAGTCATAACAGATTACATGTTCTAGCAAAGGTGCCAGGTGTATGAGGCAGAAGTCCTGTCTTGCCAGGCAACCTGGTCTTTGAGCGTCATGGCAGGGCATCTTATGTCAAAAGTCAGACAAGACAATGTCCGTCTTTGCATGCAGACTGTGATGAAGGCCATTGATGAGGAAGGACTGGGGCAGGGCTCTCCCAAACGGCCCCAAGTGCCAGGGTTGATTGATGCTGGCCTGGTGCCCTTGCAGACCCTCATGCACCAGTGTTGGCATCCAGTGAGTCATTGTTGCTCTTGCTACCCCTTGCTGCTCCAAAACCCCACTTTGCACATGGCATATACCACCTGTGCATGCCTGAGACATATGCTCATGACAAAGCACAGGCTTTGACCAGACTCCTGGTTGGCACATACCTTGTGCTACCTGTACATGCTCCAGGGCTTCAGACAGCCCAGGCTCTGAACAAGACTGTGTGGTGCACATGCCGTTTGATGCCAACACAGTCTTGAAGCAGACTGATTTGACTGTTCCCAGGCTGTTCTAAGTGAATCTCTAAGTGATGCCTCAAATTTTAATGTATTCATAAGGCATATACGGGTTGCAGGACATGACCTTGAGGCCATCTCTGAAAGACATAGAAGAAGAGCTTGCGCAAATGGCAGCTGAACAGAGCGCAGTCAATGAATCTGTGGCAGACAAGCGGCAGAAGGATCAAGCGTTGCTTGAGCAGATGCTACCGCCACAAGTGCGTCGCAAGCTGCATACCGTCATGCATACAGACCGAGAGGATGCACACAAGTTGCCTGTCTTTACAAGTGCATTTACAAGTGCATGTAAGAGATATCACACTGCTGTGGCGGTTCTGCCTATAGCACAGATGCTGAGCAACTGCAACGCTTGTTTCTGCAGCAGTCACTACAGCATATATTGCATTGACTATCAATAACAAATGCAGCACGCTCATAGACACTGCTGGCCATCAGGAGATCCTTTCAGGGTGCAGTGACAACAAGACCTGCTGACATGTGCAGGTGGCAGCAGCACTGAGAGAGGGGCGTGCAGTTGAGCCTGAGAACTATGACTGTGTCACCATCTTCTTCAGTGATATTGTTGGCTTCACCAACATCTCAGGCATTCTGCAGCCTCAAGAGGTACAGCTCACTCTGAACGCAGTCTGTATGTCTGTGTTCTGCACAGAGTTGGAGCCTTGTCAGACTGTCTAGCAAGCTTGCAAAGCGCTTGCTAGAATCTGTGCATGGCCAGTCTTTTTGTTTGGGTGTGTGTAGTACTGTCTACACTCAGAGTAAGGGCAGCACTTTCACAGTGCGCGGTCCAGAGCTTGCTGCATATGAGCTCCTGCCTACAAAAGATGACACTGACCAGCTGCTTGACTGCAGGTAATGGACATGCTGGACCGGCTGTATCGTCTGTTTGACGAGCTGACCGGCAAGTTCGGCCTGTTCAAAGTCGAGACCATTGGCGACGCATACATGACGGTGGGCAATCTGCGCACTCCACAGCAGGATCATGCAGCTTTGGTGGCGCGCTTTGCCATTGAGGCCGTACAGGCGGCCAACAGCGTCATGATCCGGTCTGATGATTCAACCTCGGGCTTTCTCAGCATACGAGCAGGTACAGCTGCAACCTGCTGGCTCTCAGTTCCGCGTGGACTGCAGCGTCCAGCGATCCTGCTCGAAAGGAAGGCTTAACAGCTGAGCTGCATTGCTGCAGGCATCCATTCCGGGCCGGTGGTCGCCTCAGTCGTCGGCAACATGAACCCGCGGTATTGCCTCTTTGGTGACACTGTCAATGTGGCTTCGCGCATGGAGAGCAGCAGCTTGCAGAATCGCATACAGCTCTCCAAGGCGACCGCTCAGCTGCTTGTGCGACAGGCGCCCGACCTGCGGAAGTGTGTGACCCGCCGCTCAGGACAGCAGGCCATCAAGGGCAAGGGCTTCATGAGGACCTACTGGCTGCACACTCGACCGGTGAGCTTTGCATCTGAATGCCAGCGTGCATGTGTGCAGTGCATATCACAGCCATGCAGGTCCTGTCTGCTTGCAAGCCAAACAGCAAGCCAGTGTGTCAAATCAGTCGATTGACAAATCTGTGACACCACATAGCGTCTTTGAATGTCTGGCTTATTGCAACTTGCAAGCTGATGCTGATGATGACTGCTTGCAGCAGCTAGACAGAGAGAGTGTCTGTCCTGTCACTGGTATGCATTGCAACATGAAACAAACCTGCTATTTTCTGCTTGCACTCACAGAGGCTTCGTCATAACCCCTCACAAGTAGGCTCATCTTTTCTGAGAATTGCTGCTTTTGTTGCTGCAGGTAGAGGATGATGCGTATAGCATGGGCACAATGGCCACAGGGTCACGCTGTGCCTCTCAGGTGGTGATGCCCTAAGCTCTAGTGGCCTACATTGTCATTAGTGAATGTTGCATTGATGCTGAGCTACTTCTTCTCACTTAGGCTTCCTTTGTGACACCAAATAGCGTAGGCTCTTCTTCTCCTTCATTGCACTGATGATCTAAAGCTTCATGAACAAGCAGGCTGAACAAGCAGGCTGCCAGCCATGTGTTGCATCAGATTGGACGCTGTACGCTCTGATGGCTTGAGCCATCATCAGTACCACAACGCATACATCATGCAAAGCTTCATCTGCATTGATCTGCAAGCTGCTAGTTGTCGATGGCAAGAGCTTTTATGCTTTGGTAAATACCCCTGGCAGGTCACAATTGCCTTTCAGCACTGCAGTCTGTACATCATTTCGCTAATGTGTCACACCATACACTGTGCCCTGCCATGATAAGCAGCAGATGCTTGCATCATGGCTGACTTTTACCACATGCCCTGTAGCAGGGAGTACACAGGAGCTCCAGCATTGCATCTTCTGGAGTGCTGAGCACTGCGAACAGAGTGAACTCAGACTCCAGTGATAAGCTGGCAGAAGCTGCTGCAGCGCTCAAGGATATGCAAGCTGCTTCAAATTCTGCATCCTATACAGAAAGGAATAAAGCAGGACGGGTGAGGTCAGTAGAGATCATTCCCGAATTTGCACCTGTCAGGGAAGAGAGCTCTGGGGATAAGTCAGACATGTGTAGCGCAGTCAATGACTCAGTGGACCCGAGTTCTTGGAGTTCACAAGATCTGTCTGGCACTGTGGATGCCATACAACCTGTTACAATGCTCCCTGACAGGAAAGTTGCTGAGCTCAAGCAGACAGCAAAGTCAGGTGGACAAAGTGCGCTGAAGTCTGGCAGCAGGACAACCGCACACGTGGGATTTGTGCAATGATTTTGCATCTTTTCTTTTGTTTTGGTCTGCTGTTGATGCTGTGTAGTCTCACTGACCTTTGTGCTATCAGAGTCACAAGTCTGCAAGCATGAACTGTCGGGTAGGGCACTGTCGGGTAGTGCACATAGTGCTTGGCGCACGGTCAACTGACTTGTATTGAGTCCTGTGCAAATTTTAGCACAAGCGCCAAGACTTCAGTGTATATCCCAATCAGATTTTTTCTTCAATGAAATGAGGGTATATGCAAGATAGCGTGGGGTCAGCCAAGTGAAGAAAGTTGATTGACACACTTTGACAGTATCTAAGCCTTCACAATTCAAGTTGTTGCAGTGCTGACTTGGGAACACCATAATCTACAAGAGCTGGACTAAAACCTGATTCAATACTGTAGTATAGCCTGAGCCTCTTCTTCAGCTTTGCAGCCCATCAGAGAAGTCCATACGCGTTTCAAAGGCCACATTCCTTTATGCTCAGGCGTGTCACAGCCAATGTAACTGACAAGTCTTTGGGAAGATCCTGAGCAGCAACGTATATCATCCATTGCAGCACTAACACAGCTGCAGATTTGGCATCATGTTGCTGGGAGGCTTCAAAGGGGGGCAGAAAGCAACAGCCTGGCCATTGCACAAATGTTTGCTGAAATACACCTTGCTTCTGAACCACACAGAGCTATCTAAACCACAATCAGTGCATAGCGCATTCAGTGCTATGAGTTCCTTGCAGCACATGATTCATTTGGCTCTTTGACTGCCGAAACTTGCAAAGAAGAATCTTTCCATGAAGTGTAGCCTCATGCGTCAGGGCCGCATGCATTTCATTTTTTTGAGCACTTTGCTCATGACCACAGCCACAGCTGCCGATGAGAATAAAAAATGCCAATTCTTGGCCAATTTGCCATCAGAATAGTTGTGTATTGCCGTTCCAGGTCTGTGGCGGTGGCATTTGCCACTGCTGCTGCATGACAGGTAGCTGCTGGCGGTTTTGCTCAGGCAGGTGACCAACCCCTGCTGAGTTGCTCAGTACCAAGCCTGAGCTGCCAACCCCCTGCTGGACCCCAACAGGGTTTTGGGCAGAACCTGCAGCCCTTGCAAATGCTTGCAAGGTGGCAGAAGCTGCCAGGATCAAGTCTGAGGCTGAGCCAGGGTGAGCATGACTGGTGTTAGCAGCCATGCCTGCTAACAAGTCAGCTGTGGCAGCAGTGGAAAGCGCAAGCTGTCTCATTGCACTTCCACTGTTTGGCACCCCCTGCTGTTGCAAGCTGTAGATGGGCAGTCCCTGAGCTTGTTGGCGCTGCAGCATCAGGGCAGGGAGAAAGCTGGACTGAGGGTTAGAGCTGCCGCCAAAGTCAGCGCAGCTGCCAGGGACACTGTTTGGCGGTGGCACAGAGTCTGACTGGGACCCAATCCAGCCTGTGCTTGCAGGATGGAACTGGCTGCCGCTGCTGATTGGTAGCATGTGCATGGCAAACTGTGTGGGAGCCTGCTGCCTGCCTTGCAGGTTTTGGTACATGGGCACATTGAGCCTTGCAATCTCCTCGACGCCTGTTGACTGTGATGAAGGCATATTGTTGGCTGCCTCTGCACACCAGCTCTGGTCATTGCTGTGCCTGACTGACGTATGCAGCTGGTCTGCATGAGGTTGCATATGAGCCAGTTGGGTCTGCTGGCGTCTGTCTGAGGCATGTCCAGGGATGCAGACTGCAGCGTCTTCAGGGTGCTGGCCTGGGGCAGAGCTTTGCTGTCGTGATGGGGGTCGCTGTGGTCCTAACTCCTGTGCATGGCCTGTGGAGCCTGTTTGGCCTCCGTAGCATGGGCTGGCAAATTTCATGCTGTGGCTGTCAATGAGCATGGCGCCTGTCTGTGCAATGAGGTCCTTGCAGGGGCTGACAAGCGACACAGGGCTCTCACAGACTGTGTACGCATGCCCAATGCTGTCTCTGTGGGGCTGAGGCGGCCTTGGAGATGGGCTCTCAGAGTGCTGCACACAGAGAAATCAGGTGTGAGCTTCTGACTGCTGATATCTGTATGTGCAGGCAGTACTGACATCAGTATGCCATGCATGTCCACATGCACAGCCAAAGCAGACAATCCCCATGCGTTTAGCCAATTGCTTTACAAGTATTGTTCATAAGAAGCCATTAGCACACCAAATGCCAAAATTGTTATGTCACTGCACAGCCTTCACAAACCAGCACATGCACATTGCAAAGATCATAGACAACATGCATGCAGGTAACGCACAAATACACTCAGGCATCTGAATCAAATGTCAACATGGCAGGCAATGTGTCACTGCACAGCGCACACCTGATGCCGCTGCAGCTGCTGCTCTGGTTGGCCACCTTCCGGAGTGATAGGCACAGGCGTAGGCCGGGTGCCCTGCTTGCGCGCTTCCTCTGCATCAGCTCTCTCATCCATGGCAGGTGAGGAGCTAGGCTTGACAGCCTCATGTGTATGCTGACCCTCGAGGCCTGACTCAAAGGCATAAGATGGCTGAGAGGCAGTGGCCTGAGCAGCTGTAGCCTGAGCTGTGACAGGGGGTAAGGGCTGTGAGTGGCTAGTTCTGGTGCGCTTCTGTGCGGAAGGGGGGTCCAAGACAGCAGCACTGCGCTTGAGCTTTCTGCCAGAAGTAGACTGGGTGTCACCGTGCGTCATGCTGCTGAGAGGCTGGGTGGAGCTGGAGGTGTGGCAGGTGAGGTTAGGGTGATTGCAGCTAGAAGTGTGGCAGGGGTGATTGAGCTGGTTGCAGCTAGAGGTGTGGCAAGGGAGGTGGTGTTGGCGCAGGCTGCTGCCTGTAGCAGTGGATGAAGGGTCTTCACTGTGACCTTGAGCAGTGAGTGCAGTGAGCGAAGTAGGCAGGTCAGTCCTAGCAGGGTGAGTCTGCATGATGTGCTGCTCTGAATGGAGGCAGATGCCATCAATACCAAGCCATTGAAAGCCGGGCTTGCGCGTGGGCTTCAAGTGCACTTTGGTGATCAGGTTGAGGGAGGTGAGCACGTTGGCAATGTCATAGAGGCGCCGCACCTTCGTCTTGAGCTTGTTGCCATCATCAGGCTCATCATTGCCTGCAAAGCACAGATCACCTGAAGTTGTGCTTGCTATAGGCATGAAAAGCAGCTGGGATGCATTGAATGCAGCTCAGTGTACATGAGCAATTGATATTGGCTGTTTGGTCAGCATTGTTTCGGGAGCCAGGATCAGACTGGTTTGAAGCTAAGACAGGAATGCTTATGGGAAGGCTTTGCACAAGCACATGCACAGCTTACCTAGCAAAGTTTTGGCAGCATCCTCCAGAGCTACAACTGGTGCACCAGTTGTGCATAGAAGCATCTGGATGAACCTTTGCGCCAGCAAACCCAAGGACTTCTCCTTTCTTTCTGCCAGAACAGCAGGTAAATTTGACTGCTGTTGTTTCTGCTGACTTGCCCTTTGTGAGCCCGTGCTGGTGCCAGTTTGCTCATCTGCCTTGGGTGGTAAAGACAGATCCTGATGACGTAGTTGATCAACTGCATCCTTCAGCTGAGCTGTACCCTGCCATGTGTACCTGCACCACATATTGCATGGCTCATGAAGTGGTTGAAGGTTGTTGTACTAGTTCGTGTCTGTGCATGCATGCCAGGACCATCAGGGTGCTGCAAGCTTGCCTGGAGCTGAACAAGCCACAAGACAGTGTGCACACCTGCATGATGCAATGCAGTATATTCCTTAAGGCGCTGTGCACAAATATGAGCTCAGAAGTGCTTGGTGTCTCACTTGTTCTTCTGCAGCCTTTGGACAAGACCAATGGCCTCAAGCACATTGACAATGTCATAAATGCGCCGGCGCTCAACATCCAGACATTGGGCAGCATCATCCAGTGATATGACACTGCCTTCAGCTCCAGCAAACTGCTTGAGAAATTTCTCACACAACAGCCCAAGAGACTTGTCTTTGCGGCTGTATCCTGGATTAGTATTGGCGGGTGGCATTTGTCCTGGAAGGCAATATACATTGTGCTTCAGTAAACGTCATCCAGACATGCTATAGCAAAGCTTGAGAGGCTCGATCAGAAGGTACCGGGCTGCATGCAGGCTGTGCAGGAAGTCGTTGCTGACCTCACGAATGGCAAATGCTTTCAGCTTTTATGCTTGCTGAACGTGTGACGTTTTGTAGAACCTTGCTGCATCTCGTATCTGCACTCAAAACATTCCGCAACTCGGACCACGAGCTTGTCAGAAAAGCGCTTAAAAAGGCAGCAACAACCGTACCACCACGTTATCAGCTTTCCCCCCTTGCGAAGCTTTGTCAAAAGCTGTAATGCTTATCCTCGCTTCCCGCGTCACAACTGCGAAAGCGCTTGGCTAGCTGGGCGTCAGGTGTTGTCAGTAGGCTGATGGCGGGTTTTTCAAAATCTGCGCACGCGGTGGCCGAGACGTGCGACGGAGCAAGTGATGGACACGAGCGGCAATGTGCCCCTGCCCGACAGTCATATGGCAATTTGGGCCGCAGCAGGTGTCGCGGTATGGGAGGATCCACACAGCAATCCGTGACTTCGTCGCCACAACAGCGCAATCAATGAATGTCAGTGCAGGTCAAATTCAAGTCAAGTCCACGCTTGCTTCACGTAGTGCTTGCTGCCAGTGCGATGGGATGCCGAATCTCGCAAGGTACACATGCAAAGTGGCGCTTCACGCCCGGCAATGCACTCAGCTGTGATCAGAGGGGAGGCAATTAGTCATCATGCCATGCAAAAGCGCTCCCAACTTGTCAGCAGCATTTCTGTGTGACCCTGCCTTCTACATCGCCAGTGCTGAATCTGATGGCTACATAGCAAATGAGCAGCGCATAGCAGACATGGCAGCAC